>OZ010612.1:66570131-66617631 GCA_963932145.1 Acanthosepion lycidas
CAAAACTAGGTAATCCGTATGGGTAGACCCAAGGAGGATGATATCCAGAGAGCTCAATGTAAAATTCAGAGTAGATATGTTTGAATAAAAACAGACCACTTTAAGGTTCCATGTAATAAGTTATTTCACCACAACCCCTTTAACAGGGCTCTGGATCATCAGACTTTACTTTCAAAGGTTGAAATCAAAAATGAAAAGAAATTCACACGTTTTTGATGGACCTCATCAAGCATATGTAAAATTAACGAAGAAAATCTTTAAAAAATTGCCGCTTCATAGATGGATTTCTATTGCGAAATGACTATTCACCCCAAACATACTACAATTTGACACAAACATTCGGCGATTGCGACCCCATAAGGATGTCAAATACAATCATATGTACCTAACAATACTTACAAATGTAAAATAAAAGAGGAATTATCATAAAACTAAATAATATTATTCTATGTTTAAAACCATTTTTTGTGAAAAACTACATACAGATCTGGTAGATTGCACATTTTATCGAACAAAAACAGGTTAATGAGTCTGCGCAGTAGGCACAATATAAGTATTTCCGTTTCCTTTTAGAACCATGATGATCCGAAATTTTGATAAATATCTTCAATTACAGCTTGAATAAATGTAGGAAACGTAATGAAATTGGAGAGATACAATTTATAAGGTTTGATTACCAAACAAGGGTGGCGTATTATGCATGAGTAGAAACATTTTCCCACACTTTAAGCACAATAGTAGGGGTGCTTGTTATGGATGAAAGTGTACTAAACATGGAGAATTACAGTATATACTTTAGTATATATTAAAACTGAAAACAGCTAAATATCATCTTTGCGTTGTTGTAATTATTGGTTCGGACTTCGTGATGTGATTTGCGGCTGCGTGCCATTGGAAATTGCTTGGCGTGCCATGTGTGGCACGGGTGCCGTAGATAGCAGACCGCATTTATATTCTTTTTCTTTTTGTTTCCATCTCTTTTGTTATTAAATAGCCCACATTGTGATTAACAGAAGATCTGCCAAGAATGTTGGGACGTTGTGAGAATCTGGACGCAAATTTACTTGCGTGAAATAGTCACTTCGCTTGTTTTGGGTTTGGTTTGTCCATGTTTGCCGGGAGAACAAATCAAAAAAAAAAAAAAAAAATGACGGATTTTTTCTGTTTTCACCCCAAAATATTAACTCACCCTAAAATATTAATTCATCCCAAAATAAAAAATAATTTATATTTACTAAAATTTACACCAAATTCTCCTTTGCACTCCGGTTGGGTTGCAAATGTGGCCGATTCGGGTGCGTTATTTCTAAGTGTGGGGTCTGCAATCACACTCACCGCGATAAACAAACCAAAAACAGATATTTTTCTTTATTTTTAAATCATAAAAATTCCTTGTAAGTACATTGGATATCATCCGCACTTACGAAATATGAATAATTCCCTGATTTTTGGTATTTTTTCTTTCTAGAATTGTGGCAAGGCAAGCTGAACAAATTTTGATTTAAAATTTATAATTTCAAAAGAGTGACAAAAAATTAATAAAAAAAAACTTTGATTTAAAATGTTATAATTTCTTGAGGTGAATTAATATTTGCATTAAGTAACTGTTATATAGGACAAAAATGTCGCTGCCGACACTTGAGTTTGAACATAGATCGACAGTGAGTAAACACAGCCCCCCCCCCCATTATTGATATAAGTATCCCACATGATCATAGAGGAAACGCATATATGTAGGAAGTAGCTGACGAATAACGATTAGCTTTTCTACTCTATCCTCTTCGGATCACCTTTTCTAGTCTATCCTCTATACTATATCGCCCGGTATTCTCTACTCTATTCACTATACTAATTCTCTTTCGGATCACTTTACAAATTACTATTAATGCGAGTGTTATTCGAAGGCGTCTGACGCAAGTATTGTTCAACGGCGTTACTACAGTTGTATCTACGATTACAAAATCTCTACTACAACGACCATTTCAAAAGTGACAACGAGTATTCGTTGACATCACACACACACACACACACATATATATATATATATATATATATATATATATATATATATATATATCCTCTATTACTGTATGAATCACTATTTCTATGATGTACTTTATCATCATACCCAGGACGGATTTTTATATTAAACAAATTAGTAATATATTTTTATATATAAAATTACCGACACTACTTACTTATAGTAAAAATTACCAATGCTAAATATTTAACGTAGAATTACGAACGCACATTTTGTAGCAAAATGACCAACAATATATTTTCTGTATTTGAAGCCATAAAATAGTGTTCAAAATATTTAGATTTCAGCATTAAATAACCCATTGAGGTTGATATGCCGCTAAACAAAATCAACCAACCATAATTTGAAGGCATACAATTGCGTTCAAAATATATTTAATTGAAGTCATAAAATAGTGTTTAAAATATTTAGATTTCGGCATTAAATAACCCATAGAGGTGTTGATATGTTGCTAAACAAAACTAACCAACCAAAATTGAAGGCATACAATTGCGTTCAAAATATATTTAGTTGAAGCCATAAAAAATGTTCAAAATATTTCGATTTCGACATTAAATAACCTATAGAAGTTGATATGGCGCTAAACAAAATCAACCAACCAAAATTTGAAGCCATACAATTGCGTTCAAAATATATTTAATTGAAGCCATAAAATAGTGATCAAAATATTTCGACTTCGGCAAATAAACGACCAATGAATTAGGACAGTTAACAAATAGACAAAAATTGCTAAGGACCCTGATCACTCACGGCCTGAAGGGATACGGCAAAGAAGAAGATAAATAAGAAAAGAGAATCTATTCTACTTAAGGAACTGTCTTGTTCAGCACTATAACCTCCCTACACTATGTTCTTCTTATCTTTTTTATAGGTTAAGATGGTGTTCGGTGCAATATATTGCCAACTTTCAACCGCCTTGAACGAGTCACATTATGAGATATATAGCGTTTATCATATTCAAAACAAGATAAAGAAGTTAATGTCATCAGCGCTCTCCCTAATGTCTCGGCCAACTCAACCATTTTCACTTCTTGATGATTTGGGATCCCACCCCTAAACCCTTCTCCATCCTTTCGTCTTTGCCGTTCAATCTTTTTTTTTTTTTATTGCTTCAGCATCCGACCCAGAAAAAAAAAACCCGCTAACCCACCAAATCCATTCATTTGAAAGTTAGGGACGCTGACCTCAATTCGTCTTTGAACGCAAGGGTTTGAACTGACGAGCATGTGTTAGACATAAAGAAAAATGTCTTTTATTGTGGAATTGGCCCCCAGGCTCCCAACTCTTGAAGTCAGATGTTGGAGTTTGATTTGGGATACGTTTGTATCTCTCCGTGAAATTTTAACCAAGAACGAATTTTCTTGTGCTTAATAGTGGAAGTCACATTGTAAAGCATGTTAAAAATTTACAAATTTAATTAATTTTTTTTTTTTAATCAGTTCACCCCCTCCCCCAAGCAAGGTGATGAGGCCATTGAAAAGTAAGGAATCATTGGGAGTGAAAGAGAATGAGGTTTTTGAGGAAACCGGAAACTCAGTCCTAAACAGGAAACGGAGGATAAACCTCTACTCCTGTTCAAAAGATCAAAGACTAGAAATAAATGAAGAGAGACTGACGGCAATTTTCCAGGGGCGCAACTATTTTGGTTTTGATAAAATACTCTGCAGTACAGACTACTGCTGAATGACATTCGCAACAAACTATATCATTATTTTTATATTCAATGATATTCACTCAAGACCCAAGAGTCACTCGAGGTAGAGTGTTACATACGGAAAAGAAGGAAACAGAAACCCAGTCTTAAACAAGAAACAAGGGATAAACTTCTCCTCCTATTTGAAAGGCCGGGGAGAATTGTGATAGACGAATCTATTACTTTCTTAGAATCTTTGTTAATTAATTAATAAATTAATTAATTAGTCATTTACTTAGCAGTCTCATTTTTTTATTTGATGAAAAATTGCCAAACATTCGTCTGACTACTCTTGTTATCCGCTAACTTTGCATAATCTAAACAAGGTAGAAAATTGAATAATGTTGTCCTATATGGGCAAGAGCTGCTCAGTTTTTACTTTCCAATAGGGGAATTTCCACTGTTATTTTATAGTCGTGGATATCACAAGCAATTTATAGAATCATTACTAAAAGAATTATAATTCATTAGAAAATTCAAATAGGAAAACTGTGAAATTTGAGCGGGTTAAAACTAATACTTAGTAATAACTTTGATTTAGTCGTATTTACTATTATTTACTTTCATCTTCATGCTTTATTAGATAAAGCATTGTCAGCGATTATTATTCATTTTTGACGGGTATTCTACTTTAATCTTCATTTTTATTAGATTGTCAGCCATTATTATTAATTTTTCACTAGGATTTACTTTCATCTTCATTACTTATTAGATGAAACATTGTCAGCCATTATTATTAATTTTTGATTGATATTAATTCTATTGTTTTTTATTAGATGAATCAGTTTAAAATGTTGATGATATCAATTTCTAATCGTATCGACTTTGATCTTAATTTTGACTTTTTTTATTGCAGTCTTTCTCGGTCCATCAAAGTATGGCCGTGAGTACTGGATCGGAAATATGATAGGTCACCCTATCCTACGGAAGAAATCAACGCACATATTCTGTGGCAATCATCCAGATAGCAGATCCTGCATAGATTTTCAACAGCATATAGAAACCGCAAAGCAAAAACAACAAGAATGCGATCTTCCCAAAACATGACCCCAAGAATTGGAGTGCGAGTAAAATTCACCTAATTAGTTGGAAGGTCGCGGGGTCAACGCGCAGGTCAGGTGGGGACAGTTCAAACAGTTCACAGACAGAGACACCAGATGTGGCGCAAAAGGGTTGTAAAAAAAAGTGCATCCTCCATTAAAAGCTATACAGCATCCCAAGAAATAGAAGAGTCGAAGAAAATCCTGAGTGCATCGTCGTAGAAATGTTTGGAAAAAAAAAAAAAGAAAAAAAAGGCGAAAGAATGCAAAGAAATCAATCCATAATAGAAGAACTTGTCGAAAAATATGAAATAAAATAAAAAGATTGTTTGGTGGGGGCAGAGGAATGTGTGTTCGTAAGATGTATAAAAAGCATCCATAATAAAAATGGACATGATGAGGCAAAGTTTATTATAAACGACGCGTTTCGCCTACGTATCTAGAGATAAAATGCCTCATCAGATCCGACGACCAAAAACCGGAAAATGTTTGCTAGTTTATATATATATCATTATAGTAATTCATTCTCTCTCACTCATATATATATATATATATATATATATATATATATATATATATATATATATATATATATATATATATATTAGGTTGGTGCACAAATAATGACGTAATAATGTCGTTTTTTGACGTTAAAAATACGTGAAAAAACGACATTATTACGTCATTATTTTTGCACCAACCTAATATATATATATATTAAGACAATTTTATGTTTATACATTCTTTCTTATAGATACTTAAGTAAATGTTATGTTTATAATAAACAGTATTAACGACATTTACCGGCCTGTATGTCCTAGAAATTGTCATAGAAAATATGCGTACTCCGACAGGAATCAAAGCTGCATCCTATATGGAATATAGCCTGACGTGCTTTTACCGATTGAGCCACAGAGGAGCGTTTCGGTTAGTAAGTTCCATTTTACTTTTTTTAAACTACAATTTTCCATGATTTTCTCACGTACATTCATATCTGCCCGATGCGTATCTAAATGTAAACAAATGACGTCACACATTATGAAATGGAAAAAGTCCAACAATTACTTTAAGACATTTTTATGTTTATACATTCTTAAAATAATATATGACAATTTCTCGGACATTCAGACCGGTAAATGTTGTTAATACTGTTTATTATAAACAGAGCATTTACATAATTATCGAACTTTGTCCATTTCATAATATATATATATATTTTTTTTCGAAACGAGTCTAGTTATATATATATATATATATATATATATATATATATATATATATATATATATATATATATATAGTAATTCATCGAGTCTAGAAGAATCCTCAAGAGAATGCAAATGAACTGGACGGTCATTTCGTCCTATTTTGCTACTCGTAGGGCTTCATCAGCAGTGCGTATCCACTACCGAGATTTGAACCCGGACAGTTTCGATACAATTCAAGTTGTGAGCAGCGGCGCTATATCGAGGCTATTCAGATTCTTTCTCGTCACCGAGGCCCGTTTGTACAGTTGGTAAGACGCTTGCTTTGTATCAAAGGGATCCGCGTTCGAATTTCGGTAGTGGATGCGCACTGCTGATGAAACCCTAGGTGGGTTAAAGTGGTCAATGTCGGGGTTTACTTTCTGACATACCGTGTGTAACAACAAAATTATCCAAATCCTAAAGCAGCAACTGTTAGATTAAGCTTTAAACCGTTGCATCTTAGAAATGATTAAAGATATCATACTGGAGTTCAAGTTGAAATGATAATCCCTCTTCTGTTGCGATTTCCTGATCCAGTTTTCCCCTCTACTGTTTCTTCCGTTTTAAATTTATTCACCGTTCTCTTGATGGTTTTTAATGGTCTTTGAAGATGAAAGCCAGTGTATGAATGTTGCTGCCATTACTGAAGGCCTGAATGATCTTTTTCTTCTGACCATTGCCCAATTGAAAAGAGAGTGGGGCTGACACAAAACAGTTTCAATCTGCTTTATTTTTAAGCTGAATAGCTTAAAGGACTTTTCATTGATTCTTACGAAAATTGGTGTCAAGATGGCTAAACGTCTTATCTGATAACTTGGAAAAAAGAAACTCAATTAGTTTAGTGTTTTTATTCTTTTAGTATTAAATATTTTGTGGAATAATTATCCGCTGCTGTTACACGATTTGGATAATTTTGCTGTTACACCCGGTATATGAAGTCAACAAAAAAAAAATTGTAGTTCAGTGCGGCGCGTTTATATACGAAACTGCCCTTTAGAAATAAAAAAAATAAATAAATGAAATAAAATTCTCTAGACACTTAAAGGCGTATTATGGTGCCAACAGCTATATGTCGCTGTGACTGACCAGACGATGTGCGTACATGAATGCCATCATTTGCTTTGAAATGGAAACCCCAGCCCTCTTTCTTTCTTTTGACCTTTTTCCGAAGGTGACTGAAATATTGATACAAACTAACTCGTATGCCCCTTATCAAAATGGTCGTTTTCATAATAACTAATTTTGCGAATTAACATGCTTATAAAGACGCATAAATTTCAAGATTGGTTATTCCTAAATTTTCGCATGAGGATGAAACAGGGTTTGATACTTTAATTCAATTTAATTTCAATAATTAAATTGAGGTTTTTGGCGCTTGCTTTTGAAACATGAAAACTCTTATGTAGCGAAGGAATCATATTTTTTAAATATAATTATAATATTATATATATATATATATATATATATATATATATATATAGATAGATAAAAGTGGACATTGAAGTCAACACTCAGAGGCGATGAACACAATCGTCAAGCCTTGGCCTGTCGATTGGGTTTTTAGCATGAAACCAAATGTCGTCTCTGGGTGTTGACTTCAATGTCTATTTTTGTCTATATTATATCAGAAAAAAAAGCTTTTATAAATAATTTATCACAAGGTTAAAAATGTAAAAAAAAAAAAAAAAGAAACTGACAATACAAACGGAGACTAAGATTATTTGCAGTAAATTTACCGGTTTCACGGTGATATGTCTCGCATCAAAGCGATACACCTCTCTCCAGCAGTTTGACTTTTGAAAATCATAGGACTGTGAAACCGATAAAGTCTAAATAAATTTTCTTAAATACTTCAGTTGCAAATAAATAAATAAATAACCTGCTTAATAAATAAACTGAGCATTTATTCAAATATTGGTATCCACTAAAAAAAACAATGTTTAAGTGATAAAATCTGTCGAATTAATAAATAAAAAATCCATTAGTTCTTTAAAAATTGCTTTGTTTACATTCGGATACAAAACTGAGCAGATATGAAAGTCTCCGGAACATTTGAAAAACTTTGCGCCTAAAGATTTTATACGGCTTTGGGATTCGCCCATGAAATAAAGCCGAATGTTGCCGAGTTGAGGTAAAGCACAACAGATCTAATGAACTTTTCTCCTGCTAGTGGGGACGTAATGTAATATTCAAGCCGGTAGACGATGAAAATATATAAATATACTGCTTAATAAATAAACGGAGCAACTATTCAAATATGGATGTCCACTAAAAATAAAGTTTAAGAGATAAAAACGTATTTTTAAGTGAAGTAAAATATTCCGAGGTTCTTTGCTATTTTGGAATGTGACAGCTTCATTGTTACCATACAGTTATGACAATGCTGAGGATGAGTGGGGGGGGGGGGGCAGTTTAACAAAATTGCAAAAAAATACGTGTCAGCTGGTAAGAAACAGTTATTAATAATCGAAAAGAGAGGGTTGAAATATTTTGTAGATTAAATGAGAAAAGAAGGCTATTAGAAGCGAACACGCTTTCATCTGTCTTTTCTACAAATAATTTAACGGTAACTGCTCCGACGAGGTACTTCCGCTGGTTTCCAAACTGCATGAATTTAAACGTGCTACTAGATTGGCATCTCGGTCCCACACTTTCACTGTCGAAACGGTTAAATATAGCCGTCTTTTCTACTCCAATAGCTCGCATTTCCCGGCAGTGGTACTCCCTTCCTCTTACTTACTTCCCTGAGAGCTATAATCTCCAACTATTCAAATGCAATGTTAATCCACATCGTCAGATGCCTTGATCTATTCCTTGCCATTCTCCTCATCATTTCCTCTATCACGCCTGTTTACTCTTGCTCCCACTTTCTGTAACATCTTCCGTGCTAGTGGCACCCACGTCTTGCTTGGGGTGAAATGCTTAAAAAACTTAACTATAGAAATATAGTAGTCATCTACAGAACTATAGCCGTGGGCAATAGAACTATAGCTGTAATCGATATAACTATAGTGAGAGTGTTTGAATGGTTGTCTAAGCCTAAATCTCTTTTGTGTTCGTAAATACGGGCTTTTAGATCACGCGATGTCTCCCCGATATAATCTTTTTACAATGTAAATAATTTATTTGATAAGTACGGCCATTTGAATTGGTGTTGAATTTATGTTTCATTCTAATTATATTTCCGATTGGTTTGAACGTTGTACTAAAGAACCTAAAATTGGAGATAATAAAGAATTTTGTGTTGTTAGAATTGCCATTCAAAAAGCTAGATACAATCAGTAGCACTTCTAACAACGACAACACAAAATTTATAATCCTATCCTCCGAAACTTTTTACTACAATTCTTGAATATAAATTAGTTATCCATAATAACCGGATCTTTACCAACACGTCTAAGGCAATCAGAGAAGAAAAATGATTTCAATACCAATTTAAGTGCCGGTACTTATCAAGTAACTATAGCTGTTAACAATAGAACCATGGCTGTAATGTATAGATATATAGCTGCCGATAATAGAACTATGGTTGTAATCTATAGAACTATAGCTGTTAACAATAGAACCATGGCTGTAATCTATAGAACTATAGCTGTTAACAATAAAACTATATCTGTAATCTATAGAACTATAGCTGTTAACAATAGAACCATATCTGTAATCTATAGCTGTTAACAATAGAACCATGGCTGTAATCTATAGAACTATAGCTGTTAACAATAGAACCGTGTCTGTAATCTATAGAACTATAGCTGCTAACAATAGAACCACATCTGTAATCTATAGAACTATAGCTGTTAACAATAGACCCATATCTGTAATCTATAGAACTATAGCTGTTAACAATAGAACCATGGCAGTAACCTATAGAACTATAGCTGTTTACAATAGAAGTATGGCTATAATCTATAGAGCTAAAGCTGTTAACAATAGAAGCATGGCTATAATCTATAGAACTATAGCTGCAGACAATAGAACTATGTCTGTAATCTATAGAGCTATAGCTGTTAACAATAGAACCATGGCTGTATTCTATAGAACTATAGCTGCAAACAATAGAACTCAATCATACATTTTAACCTTTGACCAATACGGATAGAACGTTTTCATCCTGGGATCAAAACGTCCAATCAACCGAGGTCGGCCTTACAGTCGGATACTCTTTTCATAAGTAACAACCTTCATATCTGTCTTGGAGAGGAAAACTCAAACAGAAAACCTAGTATCTATGAATATATATGTCATCGTTCTAATTTATTGAGTTATTAAGACGAAATTCTTTTTTAAAGGTGTATGCTATAACCTACCCTATTACCTCATAGTGCAACACAAAGGAACATTGCACATGACTAATCCTTAGACGTAAACATCAGAATCACAATGGAAGAGAAGAGCTATCACCATAAAAACAGAGCTCCTTCTAGCTACCAAATTTTCTTCAGCAGCTGCTGTAATAATTTGTCTTCCCTGTGGGTTTTGCCGATCATCGGCTTACTTGCAATAGACAATTACTACCCAGCTCAACGCCTAAATATTTGTCCGCTGTGTCAATCCCAGATATATACGTCCAGTGTCTAAAGTCCTAACTTATTGTTCTGTATTGAGATCTGATTAAACAGACTGATTATTGGATTAGCCATTTAGACGGATTATTTGATTTCGTAGGCAATACGGATATTGGGGTTTAATTATGTATTAAGAACTGGATAAAACATTTTGAATCACTTTTGAAATACCGACGAAGGACTGGGTTTCGGTTTCACGTTGTAACAATGTTTAGCGAGCCTTTTTTTCAAGAATTTTATCACTAATCACCAATCTAAGCTTCATTCACTGTTTCACGCTTGTGGCCCTGTGTAAAACTAAGGCAAGGTTAGTAAATTCTTTTACTTTGTGTTTTAAATACAATGTACTGAGAGGAACCCATTCAAACAGTCAATGGAAATAAACAGCTTAATCAAAGTATAACCTATACAGCGAGGCAATTCTGAGAGAATTGGAAACCCTACCGGGATTCAACATTGGCGGCCACAATCTTAACAACCTAAGATACGCAGATGACACAGTACTGATAGCAGACACGGAAAAGTAATTACAAAACCATCCTACAGAATGTAGCAAAGGAGAGCGAGAAGAAGGGACTAAGCATAAACTATAAGACAGAATAGATGGTTATCAGTAAAAAAAAAGAAAAAAAGAGTCATGACCCGTAGATTTGAAATCACTGGCAGCAACAGACCTTAAACAAAAGCGGATATAAATGGATTCATATTGTACATTAGACAATGTTATGTCTTAAGAAAAATTGAAGTGGTAATCTAACAAAATGCTAGTCAAGTTATATACTTTATTAGTTTCCATATTGCTCTACTTTGCATTGACCCCTCTTTTAAATTAAATGTTACGAACGTTAGAATTGTACTCTATTCGTTTTCACCTTACCTGGATATATATATATATATATATATATATATATATATATATATATATATATATATATATATATATATATATGATAAGATAAAGAACAAATAGGAAAGCTTTGGTTAATTTTCATTTTGTTTCTTTCAATTATTCATATTCTTATAAAATATCAGCACTCGAAAATTGCGTCGGCATGAAACTCAGAGCTGAGAATTCAATGTAAGGCATAACGAAAATATGTTTGGTTCACACTAGTTGAGATGCAACCGCATTGAAACAAGAATGCATCTTTGTAGTTAGTTGCTTTTGTCAGTACATAAAAATTATAATATATATATATATATATATATATATATATATATATATATATATATATATATATATATATATATCGTGTGTGTGTGTGTATTCATTGATGGATGTTTCATTAAATAATATAGACAAGTTTTGTTTATTTATTTTAAGTAAGTTCCTTTCATATTGTCTGATAAACTTAATAACATTATCATTGAAAGACGAAAGGAAATCACCATATTGATACATGTTTTAATCCTATCTAAGCTTTCGGCTTATATAAGCCATTATCAAAGATGACAATTACTTTTCAATATATCAAACAATACACGGACGAAACAATAATGATATTCTGTTTTGTTGCATGAAAAATTCCAGAGCAACGAGTAAACTCGTGTATACGAGACGCGGAAGCGAAAATCGCGTCGCAACTCGTGACGTCACACATGACCACGCGAGAGTGAAAACGAGAAGTATTTAGTATGGGAAGCCGTTGGTATAAACCAATGGCTTCTGTTATCAATTATAGGCATTCAAGAATATTTGTGCAGATTTCGTAGTTTATTTTGTTCAAGTTAGGTTTCAACTGTTTTATGTATATAGCTTCAAGAATTTTTAGTTTTTGTTTATTGTTTTCATGTTTAAGTATAGTTGTGCTTTCAACGAGGATTTTCCGGAATTGTGTACGCGGCCAGGCATGTTGGTTTAAATGCTTAAAAATGTTAGAGTTAGCATTCAAATGTAGATTTAAGCGTCGTGAAAACGAGTTTGTGGTGTGACAAACATAAATATTATTTAATCCTTTTGCGATACAATCTCCCAAAGGGCACTTGAATTTGTAAACTATGTTGTTTTTTGTTTTTTTGAAAATCGCTAACGGGGATTATATATATATATATATATATATATATATATATATATAGCGAGAGAGAGAGAGAGAATTAATATAAGTAAAAAGTTTGTCACTTAACTGGATGTTACCTTCAACATCTCGACTCTAAAGTTTCCCTAGATGAAGCCATCTGTCCACTCGTCAGGGGTTATCAGCAATTCACTGCCTCATTTTTCTTTTTTATATGCACTTATCATTAGTACAAATATATTCATATATATGTATAATGTGAGCGTGGCCGTGTTGTTAGAACTTCCGCGTTCCGACCATGACATCATTTCAATAAAACCTTGTGTCTTAGTGGGTTTATTGCCTTACCTGTAGGTGAAATGATTAAAAATGTACGCATTGAGAGAGTCTGTATATGGACATATGTTTCTATGTGTGTGTGTGTGTGTTTGTTTGATTGTGTATGTAAATTATTGACACACTGTGAACTTATATTAATATCAACTTGTCCAGCAAGTTTTTTTGTTGTTGTTATTTTTCTATTATTTTGGAGGGAAACTCCGAGAAAATGTCTGCCATCAATGTTTTACGATTAATCATGTCTTTGATTTTTTTCTCTCTTAATAATGTGCATTTAAATTTCCCCTAACGCCATCAGTCTCATTGTAATGATTAGAATTCTCCGAGATAAGTCCAGGGGGAAATTCTTGTAGTAGGTTTTACTTTTGTGTTATCTTCGGCAAGAGAAAAGTTTCTTTGATATCAGCATCAGTTTAATTCGTTTTCTAAGTATCATCCAAATTTGACATTGCGTACGGGTGGGAAAAAGAATGATGTTATCATTTCAA
Organism: Acanthosepion lycidas; assembly: GCA_963932145.1. Lineage (NCBI taxonomy): Eukaryota > Metazoa > Mollusca > Cephalopoda > Sepiida > Sepiidae > Acanthosepion > Acanthosepion lycidas. The sequence continues at coordinate 66,583,560 of OZ010612.1, forward strand.
ATGAAATAACCGACCCCTTTCCGAACAAGTATATAAAATGAGCCCTCGCCACCCGCGGGCCACCGACAGCGGGGAAAAAAAAACAAAAAAACAAAAAAAACAAACTAACCATCCATGGAATAGCTAACAGCGAAGACCTGACAATCTGAGGAATAATCATGAAAAGCGAAACCTCGCCATCTACGGAATCACTAACGGTGAATACCTAACCATCCGCGGAATCACTAACGGTGAAGACTTCGCCATCCGCGGAATCACTAATAGAGAAGAGCTCACCATCCCCGGAATCACTAACGGTGAAGATCTCGCCATCAGCGGAATTGCTAACGGTGAAGACCTGACCATCCGCGGAATCACTAATATCGAAGACCTCGTCATCCCCAAAATCACTAACGGTGAAGACTTCGCCATCCACGGAATCAGTAATAGCAAAGATATCGCCATCCTCGGAATCACTAACGGTTAAAACGTAACCATCCGCGGAATCAGTAATAGCATAGACCTCGCCATCCGCGAAATCACTAACGATGAAGACCTCGCCATCCGCGGAATCACTAACGATGAAGACCTCGCCATATGCGGAATCACTAACGGTGAAGACCTCGCCATATGCGGAATCACTAACGGTGAAGACCTCGCCATATGCGGAATCGTTAACGGTGAAGACCTAACCATCCGCGGAATCAGTGATAGCGTAGACCTCGCTATCCGCGAAATCACTAACGATGAAGACCTGACCATCCGTGGAATCAGTAATAGCGTAGACCTCGCCATTCGCGAAATCACTAATGGTGAAGACCTCGCCATCCGCGGAATCACTAACGGTGAAGACCTCGCCATATGCGGAATCGCTAACGGTGAAGACCTAACCATCCGTGGAATCACTAATAGCGAAGACCTTGCCATCCTCGAAATCACTAACGGTGAAGAGCTCAGCATCCTCGAAATCACCAACAGCAAAATTTCACCAAATACTAAATCTCCACTAGAGAAAAACTTACCAGCCGCGAATTTGTCGACAGTGAATATCTCATCATCCGCGGATTTATTAACAACAAAGACATCAGCATCAACAAAAGCACGAACAGCGAAGACCTCACCACTCACAGACTCGAAAATAGCGAATAGCTCAGCATCCGCGGTATGAACACCAATATTCGCTGAATCGTCCACAGGGAAAACTATCCCACTTGCGGAATCCTGAAATTTGAAAACCGTACCTGCGGAATCATCAAACCGAACATTTCTAAAATCGTCATCCGCAGTTTCAACTATTTGCGGTTTCCCCAATCTAAAGTAAAACTGCTTTGCAAAATATATTTCATCTGCGTAAAATCTAACAAAAACAAACTTAGATAAGAAAAATCGTTAACGATGAGAAAGCATTTTGAAAATTCGTAAATTTATACAGAAAGCCTCCTGAATGAATTACTAGATAAAAAATGTCTTGAAATGCATAAGAGTGCATATATATATATATATATATATATATATATATATAATTATTTATTTAAAAATATGATTCCAACACGCTACCTAAGAGTTCTCATGTTTCAAAACAAGAGCCGAAAACTTCAATATAATTATTTGAATTAAAGTAAGCTCTGTTCCATCTTCAAGCGAAATTTTTTGTAATAACTTATTTCTGAAATTTACGTGTTTTAATAGCATATTCATTATTGAAATCAAAATTTCCATGGTAACGGCTAGAGCGATTGTTTAAAAAAGAAAAGGGTGTAGGGTGTTAATAATTTGTATCAGTATAGAGTTACATTCATAGATGTCAAGTCAGGGTAAGGTTGGGGTGTCTAAATTTAAAACGGAAGATGATTTCGTCTAGTCTGGTTTACGTGTCTATGGAGATTTATTTATTTTTTTATTTTATTTTTTTCTGAAAGGGTTTTGTGTATATATATATATACATATATATAAACTGCCTTAACATTTGTTTTTTGACGACTTCATAAAGGGTTATCTTTTTTTGTAGGGTATTTAAACTATTTATTAGGACTATGGATTTTAAAAATTATTTTGTTTGTTTGTTTTTATGCTAATTATTCAATGCAAAAATTTGATGATGTCGGCAAAAAACCGTTAACTCATGTCTATTGTTTAATAGATTTTTATTATTTAGAAACTTAATAATGTGTAGTTTTTCATGTAGGCAAATCTATCTATCTATATATCTACATCTATCTATCTATATATATATATGCCTTCCAAAAGCTTAGGAAAATATGAACAAACAGGAATATATATATATATATATGCCTTCCAAAAGCAAAGGAAAATATATATATATATATATATATATATATATATATATATATATATATATATATATATGTCTTCCAAAAGCTAAGGAAAATATTAACAAACAGGAATATTTCGTTAAAAAAAAGAAAAGATTACCTTAACTTTAATGTAATATCAATTGTTTTGTATGGCAGTAAATATTAATCTCTCCACGGATGAAGAAGAGATTGAAGCAACAGAAATATGGTCTACAGAAGGATGCTGAGAATGCAATTGACAGAACGTGTTGCCAACGACGAAGTTCGAAAGACAATGTCAAGAAAAAGTACACTTATACTTGCCATCAGAAAGAGAGAACTGAAATTACTAGGGCATATAATGAAGTGAGAGGGTTTGGAAAATATAACACTCACAGGCATGTCGAAGGTCACAACAGTCACAAGCAAGGCAAGAGCATAACCCCTGCCTAACGAGCTTGTGTAAATGCTTGGCAGAACACGGATTAGGAGAGTTAGCAAAAAACAGCATTTACTAGGATTTACAAAGGACAGGAAATTGTGGAGAGCCATGATCGTTCACATCTGGAAAGAGTCACAGTACAGAAAAGAAGAATGATCTTGTGTAAATGGTTGGCAGAACAGGGATTAGGAGAGATACCAAAAAGACAAAAATTTACTAAGAGTTACAAAAGGTAGGAAATTGTGGAGAGCCATGATCGCTCACATCTTGAAGAAGTCACAGCACATAGAAGAAGAAGGATCTTGTGTAAATTGTTGGCAGAACAGGGATTAGGAGTGATACCAAAAAGACAAAAATTTACTAAGAGTTACAAAGGACTGGAAATTGTGGAGAGCCATGATCGTCAATGTCCATAGAAGAATTAAAGGTATCCTAAAAGTTATGAGAGGCTTTATTTGAATTTAACCCTTCTTCTACAGAACCTTGTGACCATCCTGAGCACACAAGGTGGCCAATTATCTGAACTTTGAAGCGGAAGACAAAGGACATGTTTAAGTCTCCGAGTTTGTATCACTAAATTCTGCTACAGGTCACAGTAGATAAAAGCATTGGTCAAGAGAATCGAGTTGCCCGGCGGTAAGTTCTTCAATCTCTGGTCCGGACAGAAACATCAAAAGGACGAATTAACGAAGTTGAATTAACACAAGTTGGCAGATGCTGTTCTCCTGGTAGGAACGATGGAATGAAAACACGAATGTAATAAAAGGCGCACCTTGAAATTCATAGCTTACTAGCTACACCTGAGGAAGATCAGAAGGTACAACAGCCGAAACCTTGTGAGAGTCCGAGCAAATCAGTACATAATAAAAAATAATTCGTAATATAAGTCGTAAATTACAATCGCAATAGTGCTCTGAGAAACCGTTTTACCCAACACGTTACTTATACCATACGCTAAACTTTCAATTAAATATAGCATTCCAAATAAGACAATATTCGACTTCATTTACATTGTTCGGACTATCGTCCTCATCTTTGCTGAAATAATAGACAAAGAACATCATTGGAAAATTCGTAAACTTAAAGAATCAGCACATATGCTAGGCCGTAAAAATCTCCTGAGCTGACCAAGCATAGAAATGAATACAATATAGGAATCAGTAATAAGGAGTGGCAGAGAAAAGCGATAATAACAACGAACATTGCAATATGAGGTCTGGTAAAAAATATGCAATGATAACAGTAAAAATTGCAAGATGAGCACTGGTAAAAATGGTTGCTGAAGACATTAAGTTTATAAGGACACATGGTACGTTGGTTAGATCCAGTGACAGAACCCAAAGAGTGTGAGTTCAATACCTGGTTAAGGTGGTGGAGAGCTTGGAGAGGGGAATTAATAGGAGATAACTGATATCCATTAGACATGGCACGTGGAACTAGAACAGTCTACCCCAGCGAGCGAAATAAAGGGTTCAGTTCGACATTCCAACCACCTGAAGAAGACCGGAGCTTACAACGGCCGAAACGTTGTGATAAATATGGCAACAAAGATGAGGACGATAGTCCGATCAATGTAAATAGTGTACATAATACCTCATCTCAGAAATATAGACAGGTTCGTCTTCATTCTTAGAAGAATCTCATATGCTAATTGTAATATTGGTATAAGCCATTTCCTTATTTGGAAATATTCAGCATTCAGTGGCCAAGCAACCATTGCTAGTTGCGTTTTAAATTTATAAAATCTTCCTCTTAAAATATTTTTTCAGGAAAATAAGTTCCTCATATCTAGTAACTATTATTACTCTTTCCTGTATCGATATTAGCCGTTTCCCTACAAGGAAACATTTCTTGACCGAGCAACCAGTACTGTTTTCGTTTTAAATTTCTAAGATCTTTTCTAGAAATTCTAGAGACAATGACATCAGAAAGTACACTTATACGTAAGATCAGAAAGAAACAGTTGAAATTTCTAGAGTACATAATGAGGAAAGAGGGTTTGGTAAATCTGATACTCACAGAACAAAGCGGACAAAGGAAAACAACATATAACTTAGCGATCTTGAAAAATGGATGGCGGAACAAAGTTTAGGAGAGAGGACAAAAAGAGAAAATTGATTAACAGCTACAAAGCACGGGAAAATGTGGAGAGTCATGATCGCTTACGTCCTGAAGGGACACAGCACATAGAAGAAGACGAAGCCAGTAAAACAATACAAATATACGAAAATACATATTTAAATTGACGAAGTTATGAATTAATAGAGGAGGAAGGTGAATTGGTAAAACACATGAAGATAGGATTCCTATTATCGACCAAGAACTCCTTATGTGAAACAAGAGGAAATCTCACAAGAGATTCGCAAAATGAAAGTCTTCTAATGAAAGAAAGGTGAGCTGTTTGCAGGAACTTTGTTAAATGTCTGAAGTCTGAAGAAGAATGTCGGTAGTTCCATCCCTCCTCTGTTCATTAGAATAAATAAATAAAAATTTCCCAGAGATCATATGTAAGGGGCAACGGTTTATAAGGGGCAACGGTTTATAAAAAAAATGATGATGGAGACGTTAGTAGTGACAGGTGCCAAGAAGTTTAAGAAATATCTCGATGGCCCACTTAAGCGAAGGGAAGTCATAAAAAGTGGTCGTTTTGTTAAAATGCCGATATAAAAAAAACTCAAAAAACTCGTATTTTTTTTTTTTATTTTGTTTAATCTTCCTTCCCATTCATCGGTAAGGTTATATCCGGTTTCAGGTCATTAGTAGATAGAGAAGCCTTATAAAAAACTCATCAAGTTAGATTCCTGAGGATCTATCACACAAGCAGTACATCCCCATTATTATCAAGGTGAAGATTTTATACTTATGTAAAACGGAAAGTGCGACATTGAGATCTGAGGACGTACTGGGATGGCCAAAGAAACATTCCAAAAGTTAAGCATAGTATTAAGAAAGAGAAATAGAAAAAAATACTGAACTGTTACGTGATATCTGTCCTCCTATATGGCAGCGACTCAAAGATGAGGAAGAGACTTGAAGCAACAGAATTGTGGTTATACAGAAAGATGATGAGGATACCATAGACCGAACATGTGACCAACAGCAAGGTTTTAGAGAAAATTGTAACAAAAAAGGAAACATACACTTAATATTAGGAAGCGGCCGTTTCTGGGGCATGTAATGAGCGAGGAAGGGTTGGAAAATCTGATACTCACTGTCTATCTATCTATCTATCTATCTATCTATGTTAATATCTATCTATCTATCTATCTATCTATCCCAGTCTGTTCATTATCTATCTATCTATCTATCTATCTATCCCAGTCTGTTCATTATCTATCTATCTATCTATCTATCTATCCCAGTCTGTTCATTATCTATCTATCTATCTATCTATCCCAGTCTGTTCATTATCTATCTATCTATCTATCTATCCCAGTCTGTTCATTATCTATCTATCTATCTATCTATCCCAGTCTGTTCATTATCTATCTATCTATCTATCTATCTATCTCAGTCTGTTCATTATCTATCTATCTATCTATCTATCTATCTCAGTCTGTTCATTATCTATCTATCTATCTATCTATCTATCTCAGTCTGTTCATTATCTATCTATCTATCTATCTATCTATCTCAGTCTGTTCATTATCTATCTATCTATCTATCTATCTATCTATCTATCTATCTATCTATTAGGTTGGTGCAAAAATAATGTCGGTTTCTCACATAGTAACATATGTGAGAAAACGACATTATTTTTGCATCAACCTAATATCTATCTATCTATCTACCCCAGTCTGTTCATTATCCATGTTAATATCTATCTACACACACACACACACACACACACACACACACACACATATATATATATATATATATATATATATATATCAATCTGTTCTTATCTATCTATCTTTATTTCACATCACCGAAATTCCTGCTAAAGAAAATGGTCATTAGATTTTCCTTTTCATCGTTGCTATCATATTCAGTCTATGGTATCCTCAGTATCAACATGGCTTCTATTCTTTTTGTGTGAAATTTACAAAAAAAGAATTAATGGATTTATTTTTAATCCGTCATTTATATTAGTTAAAACTTTATTTTTCGTGGATACTCGTATTTGAAATAGACGTCCTTTTTTTGCTTAGCTTTTTGTTTTTGTTGTTTCTTTTAATTTTTTTGCTGTGTGCATTACGTCTACCGACCTGCACAATCAAGAAAACTGCCCCGGAAGAAGAACGTCTATTTCAAACTCTGGTATCCACTAAAAATACATTTTGAAGTAATGACGGATATATATATATAAATTCACAAACGCCAGCATTATCATAAAAGAACCTAACACTTTAAAGAAACATATTATGAAAATTTGTTTATAGCAGTATTAGCAACTATTAACCCTCGTTTAAAAATCTACATTGCATCACCATTTTTCTATAGATCCATTATTCAGTAACATGTCTCTTACAAATACATAAAAACCAATAAATATACAAAATACGCACGAAATATACTTTAATGAAAAGTTTTTCAAAACATCCTGCAGTGTCTCACTGACGTTTATACACTTTAGCATCCAGAATATTTTCTTACACTTATTTAAATATTATCTTTTACTTCCTTACATATGACATGTATCCAGTCAATACATCCGGCTGCATCTTACTAACTTTTACACAATTTAGCGTCGAGAATGTTTGTCACACATATTTTAATATTATCTGATATTTCATTACACTTGATAAGTATGTAAGCAATAAGAAATGTCAAACGCAACATACCATTATTTTGCGTCTCTTTACATTTTATTATTTTTATCATCTCTATCTTGATTTTTGACGAAGCTTTAATAAAATGAAACATGTTAGATTAAGATCTGATTCCCACTTGTTCTTTATGCTATCATATATATATATATATATATATACATATATATATATATATATATACACTGAGTGTAACAGCAAAATTGTCCCAATTGTGTAACAGCATGGAAGGCCTATCGATCCAACAAAATGTTTAATATCTGTTGACACCATTTATCGTAAGAATCACTGAAAAAAACATTGAGTTATATATATATATATATATATATATATATATATATATATATATATATATATATATATTTATGTGTGTGTGTGTGTTATATAGATATATATATATTAGTGCTCAACAGTAATAGGAACTAATATCCAAGTATAGAATTGGCGTATACGGAATAAATTCGAATAACCCAAAAATACTATTCTTAAAATAGTGCTCAATACAGAGTAGAGCAAATATACATTCAACACCACCACTTAAGAAGACACCAGAATTGTTGAAACAAAATGGCTATTTTTGTAGTGATTTTATAACATTTTTATGTTACAATTTTCGAATAAATGATTATACATACATATATATATGTGTGCGTGTGTGTGTTATATATATTATATTGTTATATTTTTTAGTTATTATATGTGCGTGTGTTATATATATATATATACATATATAATTCTGAATATTTTAAGCTGACGCATTTTTATTACTTCAAACGTTATTTTTAGTATTATAGATATATAATAGATACCCGTATTTGAGTAGACGCTTTGTTTTATTTTAAATGTATCTATTTCGACTATCGGCTGGTGTTCTCGAGTAAGCTTATTAAAGAAAATGTTCCCTCCGCCAGGATTAGAGCTTTTTCAAAGACTGTTCTGTGATAAATAATATAAGATAAAATAAATATGAACTTTGTCAAATGTTTCGATAATTTAAAACAACTAATTCGGAAATTTGAAAAATTTAATAATAATAAAAAAAACTGGATAGACATAACTTGTCGATTTTATTTAAATATACGGGGAGGTCTCCTCACATCTAAACAAGAACAAAAATCAATAAATACATATGTATGCAATTCCTTCGTTTTTTTTAGTTATTAAGTTTAAAGAATGTTTACGGTAGATGGTGCTGTGTTGGCATGTAGACTAGGTTACGTTTGTCATTCTTGTACATTTGTGGCTAGCCTGTCATCAACGTTTAATGTGTGTAGTAGTGAGTTATCTGAGAAGTGATCCATTTAGCAGTGGCAGGATATTGTGAGCTGACAGATATGATTTTTACATACGGGCGCGCGAATGGTAATGGACATGAAGCTGCACGGCTGTATCAGATTGTGTTTCCAGACCGAAGGCAGCCGAGTCATCCAACCTTTGCTATTGTTTATCGTCACGTTGCTGAGACAGGATCTGTGACACCACGAACTATGGTAATAAGTATTTGGGGATAGTATCGTGGATTGTACATTCCACAGAGTCTTCCGTAAACTTCAAGCTTAATAACGCAAAAACATATGTTTATATGTACTTTTGTCCTTGTTTAGTGCGAGGAACCCGTCTCCAATTTTGTAAATTATTTTTTGATACGCTATATATATATATATATATATATATATATATATATATTTTGAACAATAAAAATTAAAAAATTAAAATCCTCAGACACACACACACACACACATATATATATATATATATATATATATATATATATATATATATAAAGAAAGAGTTTATAGTGGTTCCAACGAGAGAAAAGTGTGTATATTAAAAAGAAGAGAAGAGAGGTGAGGCAAACGTTTTTGGTTGTAATGTGGAAATTTAAAAAAAAAATATATTATGCTTTATTTTTCGTAATTTTACTACACGTGTTTCTGGTCTCGCGACCGTCTTCGGGTAAAAGGCGGAGATTTCTACATATTATTAAAAATAATTAATTTTTTTCCTTATGTTTTTCAATGTTAAATATTCTCGATATGAGACATTCTCTGTTTTTGTGTTAGTAATCCGAATGTCTTTCTTGAATTTCTATATTTATTTCTATATTTATTTATTTATTAAATTTATATATATATATATATATATATATATATATATATATATATATATATATATGAACAAAAATACAGTGCTGTTCGATAAAAGTGACTCACCTGATTTTTTTTACTAAATGTTCTCTTCTCCGATGTAACGAAAGTTGAGCTAAATTCAAAGGATAAGCTTTGAAAGCTCTTTGAATTTAGCAGTAAGTACTGTCAAGCATCTGTTCAGTATAATGTTCTGGGGATGCTTTTCTTTTCATGGAACTGGTTTCTTAAAACCTATTGAAAAGACCCTCAGGAGCGAGCAGTACAAGAGAATTTTAGTCTTGTCTGCTCCCTTTTGCTGAATCGACCCCACCAAGCTCATTTTTATGCAAGATAATGCTGTCACAAATTAAAATTGATGAAGGAATACTTTGATGAGAAGCAGGTGAGTGTTATAACATAGCCGCCCCAATCTCCTGACCTCAACCCCATAGAAAACCGATGGAGCATTATAAAGTACAGGCTCTCGAGAAAGCAGTTAAGCAACAAAGAGGATTTGATCGTGAATTTCATATCCGACTAGAATTCAATGCTTGGAGATGAGATTTGCCAGAACCTAATCAAGTCAATGCCAAAAAGGGTTGAAAAGGTTATTCAAAATAAAGGAGGACCCATAGATTATTAAATATTTCGAACTATATTACCTATTATAAATAAATTATACCTTTATTATTCAAAGCTGTTCGGTTATGTTTCTATTGATTACTAGTTGCAGGAAATAAGTGAGTTACTTTTTTTGCATAGAGTTTTTCCCTAAATCTCATTTATATCCAAAATTATAATTATCAATAGAATACCTTAGGCTGAGTAAACTTTTTACTAGGTGGCCAAGAAGGGGTTTTTATATTAGTAAGATTAAAAATTAGTTTGACTCCAAAAACAATAGGCGAAAAAATGTTTAAATAAAAAAAATCAGATGAGTCACTTTTATCGAACAGCACTGTATATTAAATAATTGTCGTACTTAGACCATTAAATTGTATATTGTCATTGTTTATATTAAGATACGTCTTATGAGCAGATATAATCGACCGAGAAAAATCGTCTGGAGACTGTGTTTAGAAACAGTAATTTGGACTTTTCTAACCAGACGCTTCTCTATAGCTTAGTGATATAGCACGTCAGATCAAATGACTGATCTGTGTAGGGCACAGGTTCGATTCCTATTGGAGAACTCATATTTTCTAAGAAATTTCTTGCGAATTCAGGCCAGTAAATATAATTAATACTGCCTAATTAATAAACCAAGCATTTACTTAAATAAAATGTATCGATTAAAATAACGTATATTTAATATATCTATTAACATATATATATATATATATATATATATATATATATATATATATATATATATATATTGAGGTCTCACAGTTATGCATACACCCACACGAATATACACACTTACACAAATCATACTCACTCACTTCCTAATGCGCCAAATGATAAGACACACACATAGTAATATATACGCTTACACACATCATACTCCCTAAGAAACAAATAAAACACACACACATTTAACGGAAACACATCCTTTCTCCAGGAACCAATAAAACTGTCAAAATGACCAAGGGAATTCAGAGCAGCATGAATCCATCCAGATCTTAACTTAAAAGAGACTGTTTGACCAACACAAGGACTAACCAAAATTCATGTTAAAAAAATAATTAAAAAAACAAATGAAAACTACAAACAAAAGTTCATTTTCTCCATCAAGACATTCATTTCTGTAGTTCGCTGCTACTAACAATTAGATTTTTTTTCTCCTGATGATGGCCATGTTGGCCGAAACTAATTGAGGAATCTAAATGAAATAATAATAAAAACGAAGGAATATTAATATACAACCCAGTGTGTCTGAAGATTTTAATTTTTTAATATTTTTTATTGTTCAATATATACATATATATGTGTGTGTGTGATTCATTATTTGCTAACGGGAACGAGTTGAAAAAAAGGACCAATAAAATGTTAGTGAAATGAACCTCCGCTATTCTTCGTCAAGGACGGAACCTTGGATTTGGCGTGAACCATTGAGATATATCTGCAATAAAATTACATCATTGTTGCCTGAGTCATTTCTGTTCCAGATTTATTTGCTTTCGGAGGCTGGCTGAAGAAGCACAATGAATCGAAATACGTTTTTCTTTGCCTTGTCTGATTCTTCGACAAAGCGAAACGAAAAGACGAGTCAAAGCGAGATGCAATGGAAGCAACCGCTGAGTTTGATTGAATCGGTTTATTCGATTAAGACTCCGCCAATAATTTCGAGGATTTATCACACAACCCCACAGTAAATTATATTTTCTAACGCGTAAGACTGATAGATTAAATTATAATCATTTCTACTCCGCTTGTTGTGAAAATAACAATTATCTGTCACTAACTGAAGTACACGCTTTCGCAGGGTAGAAAGTTAAAAGTTACATCGTGGGTGAAGGAATTCATGTAGTTACAGTATATGACGGCATATAAGACGCACAGTTGTCTAAGACGCACACTAATTTCAACAGGGCAAATCAAGAAAAAATTAGGAATTAGTAAAATTATTAGTAAATTGTACCGCTTAGGCTATATTTATGAGGTATTATTTTGCTTAAACAAGCCATGATCACAATTAAACGAAAATAACTGTAAAAATAACACGAGCTTACAAAAACTTTATTATATGCTTTACATGATCTGTAAAACCTGCGTCTTGTAAACGTCATATTGGAATAATTAGGATATAAAAATTCTGATTTTATTTTTAACAAAGCAACTGGAAGTTATCGCAAGAAAAATATTAATGAAACAAATATATTTTACAAATATATAATTTGAATTTATTGCATATAATTTTAGTGAAACAAAGTATTAGGTTGGTGCAAAAATAATGACGTAATAATGTCGTTTTTTGACGTTTAAAAATATGTCAAAAAACAACATTATTACGTCATTGTTTTTGCACCAACCTAATACTAATATTGAAATTTTGAAAGTTTGAATAAATCGTTGGTCACCAACAAACCTTTAGGAACGTGTAACCATTGAAAAATGAAAGAAAATCCCAGAAAATACTTGTTCAAATCTCATCAAAAACTTTAGAAAACGATTGCAGTAAGTTAAAAAGGTGAGAGACCATGCTACTGACTATTAATATTGGGAAAATTGTTCAATTTTTTCTATCTTTAAATATCTTCTATCTTGTATTTTCCTATTTTGCATAATTCGCCTGTCACATTTGTTGCATTTAAACTATTGTGCTGAGAATTGAGATTTATATTCCTTTCATTTTGTATTATTAACGCATAAAAACGTGCCATCATACGGGCATTGTATTCTGAGAAATAGATATAAATATTCAAAATTGATGGGTGTACGAATAATTCCGTCGTTGACTATGCACACACACACACACATATATATATATACACACACAAGTATAAGATTGGTGTATACGGAATAAATTCCAATAACCAACAGATACTATTAAATGAGTGCTCAATACAGAGTAGAGTAAATATAATTATTTATTCGGAAATTATAACATAAATATTTTATAAAATCACTACAAAAATAGCAATTTTGTTTCAACATTTCTGGTGTCTTCTCATGTGTTGGTGTTGAAACAAAATGGCTATTTTTGTAGTGATTTTATAAAATATTTATGTTATAATTTTCGAATAAATAATTATATATACACACACACATACACAAACACCCCCCCACATATATATATATATATATATATATATATATATATATATATATATATATATATATATATATATATTATAAATAGATTTATTTAAAATATGTTTTTTTTCGTTCTTATATAATAAGAACGAATCACAAAACAAAAACTACGAGAAAATTGTAAAAATAAAAAATATTGTTGTGGTAGGATCCACCTAATTTGCATAGTGGAGTACCGACCATATAAATATGGTTGGTACCGGGAAGAGAGGGAAGGAATCGGAGAGATTCAACCAGAGACTCTGCCCGACTGCGACTCAGTCAACACATTCTCCAGGCAACGGTCTTCCCAGGAATATACAAAAGACTATATGTAAATATTGTGTACACTTTCTTGTTTCAATACATTTTGTTCTAAGTACATTTTGTGTTGCATTATTATTCCATGCATTAGTCAAGTTTCAACAAATATCTATAAGAACACCGGATTATATATCTTACTGTTTTTTCTTTATATATATATATATATATATATATATATATATATACCATACATGATAAATGCACAAGACCTCACTCCATCATGATGTAAGTGGTCTGCAAAATGATGTCATGGGCAAAGTTATACCATGGTTGAAATTATGATATTTTAAGCATGGAACGCATACATTAAACTTTATCATTAGGCTGCCATATCTTGACATTGTGAGGTGACTCCCCACCGTTTGTGTCACAATCTTGGTGATTGGTAAAACACTCATGAGACAGACATTTTACACAACAATTACAGAAACAGGATTAGAAAAAAATATTTGACGATCCAGATTTAAATGAGCGTGGGTTCTCGTGCTACGACTGTAAAAATGATTTTAGCATCACGTGGCTAAAACGACCTCATGATTCATTTTAACATTTCTTTTACTAATGTCCGCCCAATATAAGGCCTAAGAGCCACTCAACGTAGAGGGTTACTGTGTGGAGTTATATTAGTGTAGAAAAGAACAAGCGTTAGGAGTATACTGCGGAAGTAGACTTTAGAAGGAACCGGAAACCCAGTCCTAAGCAGGGAAAAAAAAAGAAGATAAATCTCTATTCCTGCTCAAAAGACCGGGAAGATTGAAACGGTGGAGACCTAGTGAGGAAAGAATGATTGATGAATTTAATCTTAATGATAATGAGTAAATAACATTTCAGAGTTTAGGCGGAGACATTAGAAGTATAGAGTTGAAGTAGACTTTAGAAGGAACCGGAAACCCAATCCTAAACAGGAAACAAGTGATAAACCTCTACTCCTATTCAAAAAACCTATCTACTCCTACTGAAGGAAGAAAATAAATAAATAACATTTCAGAGTTTAGGCGGAGACGTTAGAAGTATACAGTTGAAGTAGACTTTAGAAGGAACCGGAAACCCAATCCTAAGCAGGAAACAAGGGATAAACTTTCTACTCCTATTCAAAAACCTATCTACTCCTACTGAAGGAAGAAAATAAATAAATAACATTTCAGAGTTTAGGCAGAGACGTTAGAAGTATAGAGTTGAAGTAGAATCTAGAAGGAACCGGAAGCCCAATCCTAAACAGGAAACAAAGGATAAACCTCTACACCTGTTCAAAAACCTATGTATCTGATCGTAGATAAATTAGCTGAATCATTCATGACACAGAAACTGTGACTTTAGATGATACGATGAAAGATGTGTAACACGTTGACTCCTGACTACGAGATAGCTCGTACTTGGCGTCATAATAAAAACTGCCATCCACGAGTTATCTCGTTTTCACAAATAAGAGATTTTTCACCGTTTTTATCACAGGAATATTAAGAAACAAAAATAAAATCTGATGGTAAAAATTTATTGAAAGTATAACACATAAATGAAGTCTTTGAAAAACAATAGAAATGTCTAATATCTAAAGTAGGTTTTCTTTTCTTTACTTTTTTATAATCATTTCACGCCAGGCAAGGAAATAAAGCCAATAAGAATCCGGAGGTAACTGATTGTGAAAAAAAAATAAGGAATAAGAAAAAAAAAATTTTGAGGAGCGACAACAATAAAAGAACAGGTATTAAGAAGATAGAAGATGCCGACAATATAAATCAAGACAAAAGTAAAAGCTTTCTTTACCAACGCGTTTCGTCCTTTGATGCACTTTCGAGGACGAAATATATATGTGGATTTTGCATTTTCTAACGATCTGCAGCTTACTTTCGACACTGACGTTATTTCTTCATCACGCTGAATGCCAAAGGTCAGTTATGAAACCCGACTTCAAACGCTATCTTCATAATAGCCAACTCAGGCAATAAAAAAAGTTGAAAAGTACAGTGTTCAACTAGACACTACAGAGTTTGTGTAAAAGAAAGGAACACGGTACTTTTGTGTCATTTGGGGAAACAACCCACCTGTCTGCGTTGTTGATTGTTTCAAAAACCTCATTGGCAGATAGGTCTTATCATTTTACAATTGAAATGGCTAGATGCAACCGTAAGTTCTATGGTGATGTTTTCTTGATCTTCAAAATTTAAATTCAATATCAATCGCTATCTTCTGTCTTCTTAATATCTGTTCTTTTATTATTCCTCTCCCCTTAATAACATTCTTTATTCTCATATTTATCACGACGTTTCGACCGTTGTGCTATCACTCTTCAGGGACTTTCGAACCGAACACTTTAGGTAGAGAGATTCCGCTCGTTCAGCCATCCATGCCAAGGGAAATCTTGAATTGTCCCTATTTTTAGTACTACTCAGTCATTGCTAGTCATGTTTTTGTTATTTATTTTTTGTTTCGTTTTTAATCATTTTACCCCAGGCATATTATCACTAAGACGCAAGGGGTTACTTAGACTGGAAGAGAATGAGAAGACTTTACCAAGGAGAAAGGACAATAAAAGAACAGGATTCGAGAAGACAGAAGATTACTTCTACCTTTTCTATAAATACTTTCATGGTGATTGTTCTGATGAGCTTACCTCTAGAGTACCAAGATTTTATGAATGTAAGCGCAGTACTAGATTGGCGGCAAGGTCTCATCATTTTACAGTTGAAATGGCGAGAAGTAACCGGAAGTTCTATGCTAACAGTTTCTTCCCTCGCACTTCTCGCTTGTGAAACTCTCATCCGGCTTCTTGCTCTCAAATCAACTTTGATCTTCAAAAATTTAAATACAATGTCAATCGTTATCTTCTGTCTTCTTAATTCTTGTTCTTTTATTGCCCTCTCTCCGTAATGGTAGTTTTTAACTTATTCTCTAGCTCTCAGTCACTACTTGCGTCCTAGTGGCCGTATTGCCTTGCTTGGGTTGAAAGGATTAATTCAATATATATATAGACAAATTGTGTCTATTCATTTTAAGCAAATTCGGTTCATATAGTCTGATAAGTTTAATAACATTATCATTAAAAGACGAAAGAAAATCACCATCTTGATACATGTTTTTTTTTAATCCTATCTAAGCTTTCGGCTTACATAAGCCATCATCATAGATGACAGGTACATTACAATAAATTAAAGAATACACGAACATACCAATAATGATAGTCTGTTTTTGTTTGCATGGAAGATTACCAAGCAATGACAAAATTGTGCATACGAGACGCTGGAAGCGAAAATCGCACTGCCGCCCATGACATCACACATATTCTTTAATAGTTTATTATTTTCCATATCAAGAATAATATTGGAGGAAAACGTATGACAAAGTGGGAAATGCGACTCGTCACAAAAGTATATATATATATATATATATATATATATATATATATATATATATATATATATATATATATATATATATATATAGTTGGATGGATGTGAGTTTGTGACCCCAGGCTTAACGCTATTTGCGATCGTCAGACAGACTGATTAATTTTTAAATTTTATTGAGCGCTTTCCAATAAGTAGCGCGCATATATAATATATAAATAATATATATAAAATATTGCATATATATATATATATATATATATATATATATATATATATATATATATATATATATATATATAGTTAGTGGGGGGAAACAATGGGATGTAGAGAATAAAATAAGTCGAAGGAGAAATTTCAAATAAATAAGGGAATAATAATAATAAGAAGAAGAAGACAGAGAAGAAGAAGATGAGGAGAAGGAGGAGGAAGGGGAAGAAGAAGAAGACAAAGAAGAAGAGGAGGAGGAGGAGAATAAAACAAAGAAGAAAAAAGAAAAAGACGACGAAGAAGACGAAGAAGTTGTAATGGAAAAAGAATAAGAAGAAAAGTTGAAGATGATGATGAAAACGAAGAATAAGAAGAAAAATGTGAAAACAGACAAAGGCGACGAATAAGAATAATAAGAGGACGAAGTTGAAAACGAAGAAAAAGACGACGACGTAGAAGTAGTAGTAGTAGTAGTAGTAGTAGAAAAAGAAGAAGAAGAAGAAGAAGAAGAAGAAGAAGAAGAAGAAGAAGCGAAACACGACTAAGATTGGATTGATATTTTAAACTGAAGAAAGACGAAGAAATTTAAAAGCTGCAGGAGTGAATGAATTTCACGTCCGAGAAAAGCCGAACCCGCCGGTGTCGTCTGCTTTCTCGTGTTTACGGCTGCTGATGTTGAGCCTGGAATATTATGCATTGTTCGAAGAAAAAGGAAACATATTTGCAGCAGAAAGGTGAAAAGAGAGAAAGAGAAGGGGGAGGAGGAGAAGAAGCAGCGGTACTGTTAAGTAAAAGTTGAATTGCAGGAAACAATGATGACAATGTTAGCAGCAGGAGAAAGGGGAGGTGATGAAGAGCAAATTATGAAAAGGCATCAGTTAACATCGAATTGCTCATGTAACTTGCAAGCATTGATAGAAGTTTGAACCAAATTCACTGTTTTCAACGAACCATCGACATCTCAATCATTTCTTTCTTGGTGTTTACATCATTTCTGCTGTCGTTACAAAAGGACAGGCTATTTTGCTTGGCATCATTTAAATCTTTATAAAGAATTGTGGGAATTTTTCAATCGGGTGAAGATATATTAAGGATATTTTCATTTCTTTAACGTTTAAACTTAAAACGTTACTTTTAATATTAAAGATATTTTCATTACTTTAACGTTTAAAATTTAAATATTACTTTTAATTGAGATTCATATTTTAGTTCATTTCAAAGGGTATATGATTTCGCCTACCGACCTGAACATTGGAAAAATATTAGAATATTATTAAAGAAAAGGCAAATTTTCTTTAATAAGGTTTATCGAAGAAAATAGGATATATATATATATATATATATATATATATATATATATATATATATATATATATATATATGTATGTGTGTGTGTGTGTGTGTGTGTGTGTGTGTGTATCCGATCGTTGATCAGAGTTGATCCCGACCAGGGGACAGTTGTATTAAAAAACCATACCAAAAGTTGAACATGCAGAGATTTAAATATTAAAAATTGAGGAATCACTTGCGCACACGCTACCATGGTTTCAACCATTAAAATGCATCTGACACCTACCTCCTGACGACACGTTAATGGTTGCGAGCCTGTAAGTGATTCTTAAATTTATATATATATATATATATATATATATATATATATATATATATATATATATATATATATATATATATATATATATATTGTTTCCCACGCTTACACATGTCGAGTAGCAAATGACATCTGGTGAAACGCAAACCTTTTTGGATGCAAGTGCGTGTTATTATCACAACGTTTCGACCTCCGTACCTTTCCACCTTCTTCATGAAACCTTACAGGTAACTTTCAGGGAATTTCGATCTGAAACCTTTATTTAAGCTACGTAAGTAGATAGTACTCGTTCCATCATGTTCTTATTTAGAATTGTTTAGTTTTTACTCGCCCTGGCATTCCGTCTGTACTGCCCAGTCCAGGGATTGAACTCACAATTACAACCTGGACGAATTCAAGAAACAACACCTTAAAACGCTTGGTTAGCCAAAATGCAAAATAATGATAACTGCTCATCCCATACATTCGTAGTAGAAAAGCTCACTCAATAGTTGAGTAAGCTCAAGGGAGTGTATGTGTCCCTATATGTGCAGTAAGGTTCCCTTTGATTGGTTTTCAAGTTATTAGGTTGGTGCAAAAATAATGACGTAATAATGTCGTTTTTTGACGTTAAAAAATGACATTATTACGTCATTATTTTTGGACCAACCTAATAGATCAGTGTTTCTAACCATTTTTAAGCAACGGCACACCTAGAAGCAAATGAAAATATGGCGGCATACTTAGCAAAATTTTTAAAGGGTAAGAATTTAAATGTTACGAAATAAAACCATTGATTTACAAAAAATAATCACACAAATACGAAATTACTTTATTTTAATGTTTCTATTCAACTATTTGTGCTGCTTATTTAGTATGAAACTTGTGTCTGGTGTGTTTTCGGTATTTCTTCAATGTTTGTTCGATTTTGCGATAAGCAGACCATCATTTCTTCTTCAGTTGAGCGTAGTCTTTGTCGCTTCTTATTTTTGATGTTAATTAGGGCTGAGGAGCCTAATTCACATAAATAAGTAGGAAATTGCAACGTGGATAGATATGTATTGAAATCCAAAATGTATCAAATCCAATATGGATGCCTCGACAATATTTCGCGACACACTTAAGAGGATCTTGCGCCACACTAGTGTACCGCGGCGCAGCAGTTCAGGATCATTGAGTTAGATCAAGGTTAGGAAACCTCTTTTCGGTGAGATTCGAAATGATTAGTGATATCTGGGACAGATCATTTTCTGGCTATAGATGCCCAAAATATAAGCGGGGCAATTCAGAAAAGAGAGTGGTAGAGGAGATGCAAGACCGATTTGGCAGTCATCAAGAGAAGGAGTTGAAACTCTGATGCCGTCATCTGTTTTCTTGATATTATCTGAGAATTTTGCTAGAATCAATACCGCTTTTTAGATTGGATCTCAAAAACAATTGGTTTTTAAATTGCATTAAAATGTGAAAAGATTTTTAAATAATGCCCGCCTGATTGCATATTAATTCAAATATGCTAGATGCAATCAATGCTAATTTATAATAAAATATAATTATTTTTTTTTTTTAAATTGATTGCGAAATTTTATTATTTACAGTCGCAAGGTTTTATCTTACTTGAATTAACTTAATTAGATAATAATTTTCCAAACGACGAGACGGCGCCATGATTCCTTTTTCCTTTGATTACTATTATTTTTTTTTTTTTATTTCGTCATATTCAGGTCGTTTTTTCAATCTACGACCATCAAGCATCACGGATCACCAAACTATAAAGGTTGGTGCAAAAATAATGTCGGTTTTTGACGTATTTTTAACGTCAAAAACCGACATTATTTTTGCACCAACCTAATAAATGAATAAAAATTATAAAATTTCGATTCTTTCCTCTTTCATAATTTTCTTATTTCGTAAAATATCTAGAAAGTGTTTTAGCACAACATCCAAAGGAGCATTTGGATAGCGAAAGATGCCTCCCCAAAAATAAGCAAAGTATTAAGAAAAAGGAAAAATTCGTTAGAAACAAAAGATATGTAATATCGGACCCCTATGTGGCAAGGAATGCTAGACGATTTCATCACTGATGAAGAAGAGACTTGAAGCAAAAGAAATGTAGTTCTACAGAAGGATACTGAGAATACCATGGACCGAACATATTAGCAACGATGCATTTCAAGAGACAATGACAACAAAACAAATATTTTATTGTTAGCACCAGAAAGAAACACTTAAAATTACAAGGGCACATAATGACGAAAGAGGGTTTAGAAAATTTGACATTCACAAGATATCTTGAATGCAGAAGGGACAGAGAAAAACTATGCATAACCTACCTACCTACCTACCTACCTAAAGAAAGAAAGAAAGAAAGAAAGAAAGAAAGAAAGAAAGAAAGAAAGAAAAACTGTCGGATTGATGATAAAAAGAAAGAAAGAAAGAAAGAAAGAAAGAAAGAAAGAATAACTGTCGGATTGATGACAAAAAGAAAGAAAGAAAGAAAGAAAGAAAGAAAAACTGTCGGATTGATGATAAAAAGAAAGAAAGAAAGAAAGAAAGAAAGAAAGAAAGAAAGAAGGAAAGAAAAACTGTCGGATTGATGATGACAAGAAGGAAATAAATAAAGAAAGAAAGAAAGAAAGAAAGAAAGAAAGAATAACTGTCGGATTGATGATGAAAAAAAGGCTTGAGAGAAAGATAAGGATATAATAACATTTGACAGATACGTAACATATGGAAGGCGAAAGGAAGAGATGAAATGATTGCATAACATACCTAACGAATTTGTGTACATGGTTCAGGAAACAGGGACTAGGGGAGTTAAAAAAATTATTGAGGGTTACAAGGGATAGGTAGTTGTGAAGAGCCATGATCACCACGTCCTGAAGAAGAAGAAGAAGAATGCCCATAGCGACGGATATATGTATATATGTCTATATTTCTGAGTTGAGGTATTATGTACATTATTTACATTCGGACTATTGTCCTCATATTTGTCGCCATCTTTGTCCTCAAGGACACATGGCACAGTGGATAAAGGCGTTAGTTACAGTGACAGGATCCAAAGAGTGTGAGTTCAATACCCGGTTAAGGCAATGGAGAACTTGGATAGGGGAATTAACAAGCGATAACTGACAACTGACAACCATTAAAAAAACATGGCACGTGGAACTAGAACAGTCTACCCGAGTAAGCGAAATAAAGGGTTCAGTTCGACATTCTAACCACCTGAAGAAGGCCGGAGCGTACAACGACCGAAACGTTGTAATAAATATGGCGACAAAGATGAGGACAATAGTCCGAATAATGTAAATAATATATATAAATATGTATGTGTGTTCATAAAACAATACTGATATATATATATATATATATATATATATATATATATATATATATATATATATATATATATATGTGTGTGTTCATAAAACAATACTGATATATATATATATATATATATAAATTAACAGTCAGATTAATGATCCACAATTCTTTAGTATTTATTTTTTAAAAGGTACTCGATTTCAAAGTATAGCATAATATTATAATATTATTATTTAAAAATCTTTTTTCATCACGTCACAGAGATTTCAGTGTTTCGGAACTAAAATTATTGTTTCATATTCAATAACATCATATATATATATATATATATATATATATATATATATATATATATATATATATATATATATTATGATTACTTTTTTTGAAAAAGGTTTGTCTTGTTTTTCACAATTAATTGTATTTTGTTAACGTTGTCATCTTTTTTAAGGCAATAAATTCAGTGTTGAATATTAATCAGATCGATTGAACATTATACATTGAAACTATCAAATCGGAATTCAGTAGATAGCTGTGTCAAGTAACAGCCTTATTGATCCTCTTTACGCTTGTTTAATAATCAGGTTTTATTTTTTCGCAGAACGTCCAGCCAACAGTTTTGAATTGAAGCTTATTTTTGACGGCCATTAAGACGTCGTCATTTTGATGTTCAGTAGAATTGATATATCAATTTAAAAGAAAAGAAAGAAAAGGAAACCACTTTTACACAGTGCTACAGCAGAATGTCGTAAAAGAACAGTTCAATTGAAAAGTGAATGCTTCCTACAGGATGACTGTTATTAGGACAAAATCTTTTGGTTAGAATCGGCTATGCCTGGCCTTCAACAGAAACAGGGTACAGATGATTCTTGCCTCTTTTCAATGTCTCCCAGGCAGCGCGCCACTTTTTGCTGAAGGGTCAGGGAAGTATCTTGATATCTATCAAGACATATCCCGACGAAAGCCAGACGGATTGTCAATTGTTGTCACTAAGCATAAATACGCGTGTGGGGTCCCATATTAAATCTATTTGCTGTTGGTCACGCCATTGGGATATTTTTTAAACTCGCGAATTTTAAATTTAATGCCATATTTTCCCTTGTTCTTGATTTTTAAAAAATCCTTTTCGACTTAATATTCATTTAGACACTTTATGAAAAAAAAGTAAGCATTTTGACTCCTTAAATAATTCTGTTTTCGTTTACTGTCGACCAAGAATGGTCGACAGTAAACGAAAACATTATATTATCACTATTTTTGTTGGCTTATTTATTCATTGAAGTTTCTTTCTTTCTTTCTTTCTTTCTTGCTTTCTTTCTTGCTTTGTTTTTCTCTTTTTCTTCATTCTTTTTTTTTTCATTTTTAACCGAATTTTATTTTTTCTTTCTTTCTTTAATTTTTAACCGAATTTTATTTTTTCTTTCTTTCTTTAATTTTTAACCAAATTTTATCTTTTTCTTTCTTTTTTCTTTCTTTCTTTCTTTCTTTCTTTCTTTCTCTTTAATTTTTAACCGAATTTTATTTTTTCTTTCTTTTTTTCTCTTTCTTTCTTTCTTTCTCTTTAATTTTTAACCGAATTTTATTTTTTCTTTCTTTCTTTAATTTTTAACCAAATTTTATCTTTTTCTTTCTTCTTTCTTTCTTTCTTTCTCTTTAATTTTTAACCGAATTTTATTTTTTCTTTCTTTTTTTCTCTTTCTTTCTTTCTTTCTCTTTAATTTTTAACCGAATTTTATTTTTTCTTTCTTTCTTTCTCTTTCTTTCTTTCTTTCTTTCTTTCTCTTTAATTTTTAACCGAATTTTATTTTTTCTTTCTTTCTTTAATTTTTAACCGAATTTTGTTTTTTCTTTTTCTTTCTTTAATTTTTAACCAAATTTTATCTTTTTCTTCCTTTCTTCCTTTCTTTCTTTCTTTCTTTAATTTTTAACCAAATTTTATCTTTTTCTTTCTTTCTTTCTTTCTTTCTCTTTAATTTTTAACCGAATTTTATTTTTTATTTTTTTCTTTCTTTCTTTCTTTCTCTTTAATTTTTAACTGAATTTTATCTTTTTCTTTCTTTCTCACTAAATTTAATTCTTTATTTTAATGAAATACTTTTCTTAATCATTCTCAATATTTCAGGCTAACTTTTTTTTCTTTCTTTCTTTATAAACATTTATTTTAGCTCTTCTCTTAGCAAGTTTTATCTCCAGAGAGCCTTTCTTTCTTTTTTTCTTTCGTTCACGAAACTTTCTATTTTCTTTGTAATTTTATTTTTTATTTTTAGTGTTTCTTTCTCTGCAAACTTTTGTATCTTCAGAAAGCTTTTCTTTCTTTCTTTCTTTCTTTCTTTCTTTCACATTAAACATTTATTCCTTTATTATTGGCCCTAATTTCTTTATACCAATTTTATCTTTTTCTTTAATTTTTAACCGATTTTCATTTTTTCTTTCTTTCTTTCTTTCTTTCTTTCTCTTTAATTTTTAACCGAATTTTATTTTTTCTTTCTTTCTCTTTCTTTCTTTCTCTTTAATTTTTAACCAAATTTTATCTTTTTCTTTCTTTTTTCTTTCTTTTTTTCTTTCTTTCTTTCTTTCTTTCTCTTTAATTTTTAACCGAATTTTATTTTTTCTTTCTTTCTTTCTTTTTTTCTTTCTTTCTTTCTTGCTTTGTTTTTCTCTTTTTCTTCATTCTCTTTTTTTCATTTTTAACCGAATTTTATCTTTTTCTTTCTTTCTTTCTTTCTCTTTAATTTTTAACTGAATTTTATTCTTTCTTTCTTTCTTTCTTTCTCTTTAATTTTTAACCGAATTTTATTTTATCTTCCTTTCTTTAATTTTTAACCAAATTTTATCTTTTTCTTTCTTTCTTTCTTTCTTTCTTTCTCTTTAATTTTTAACCGAATTTTATTTTTTCTTTCTTTCTTTCTTTTTTTCTTTCTTTCTTTCTTGCTTTGTTTTTTTCTTTTTCTTCATTCTCTTTTTTTCATTTTTAACCGAATTTTATCTTTTTCTTTCTTTCTTTCTTTCTCTTTAATTTTTAACTGAATTTTATTCTTTCTTTCTTTCTTTCACATTAAACATTTATTCCTTTATTATTTGACCCTAATTTCTTTATTTTTCTTATTTTCTTTTCGATACTTCTTCTTTCACTGAACACTTTTTTCTTTCGTTTTTTTTTTTTTTTTTTGTTTATTCCTGTCTTTCTTTCTTTCATTTTTTCTGCCGAGTCACTGAAAATTCATTTCCTCATTCATTAAACCGAATTTCTTTCCATTTGTGTCCAATTTTTCTTTCTCGTACACACATATGTAAACCCAAATTTAAATCGATTTTAAAATTCTTGGTGATTTTGACTGTGAGTCTCTTGTAATGTTTATCTCCGCTAAAACTTGGTTTCATTCAGAAAGGAAACACAAGGCGAGGAATTGGTGTCTTTCGTTTTCGCATACAACTATGATCCTAATTTTTAATATGGAATCGAAAAATGTATACTCTTACGCCATCCAAGAATACTTATCCACAACAATTCAATGCCAACATTCCAAATCTTTTACCTTACAGTCTGCTTTCAAAATATATAATTAGGAGTAGATAGATTCGCGTAATCGCACGGCCAGTACTCTTTCCATGTTTATTGAACAGAAGTAGAGGTCTGTCCCTTAGTTCATATATAGCAGAGGTCGGCAATCTACGCCAAGCAATTTCCAATGACACGCAGCCGCAAATGACATCACGAAGTCTGAACCAATAACAACTACAACGCAAAGAAGATATTTAACTGTTTCAATTTTAATTTATACTAAAGTATATATACCATATATTACTATATAAAATATATTGTAGAACAGATTGTACATAGATAGATAGATAGATAGATAGATAGATAGATAGATAGATAGATAGATAGATATGACCGTGACTTCCAAAGAGAGAGAGAGAGAGTAGTAAGGCTTTTCTTTCTTCCGTTTTCCTTTCTTTCTTTCTTTCTTTCTTTCTTTCTTTTCCATTCTTTCCTCTGTTTTCCCTCCTTTCTTTTTCCCTTCCTTTTTTCTTTCTTTCTTCTTTTTCCTTCCTTCCTTTTTTCCTCTTTTTCCTTTTTTCTTTTTTCTTCCTTTCTTTTTCCTGTCTTTCTTTGTTTATTCTTCCTTCCTTGCTTTCTCCTCTCTTTCTTTCTTCTTTTTTCCTTCCTTGCTTTCTTTCTATCTCCTTCCTTCTTTCCTCCTTCATTCCTTTCTCTCTCCTTCCTTCCTTCCCTTCTTTCTTTCTTCCTCCTTTCTTTTTCTCTCCTTCCTTCCTTTCTTTTTCTCTCCTTCCTTCCTTTCTTTCTCTCTCCTTCCTTCCTTCCTTCCTTTCCCTTTTTAGATCCCTTGCTCCCCCGCCCCACTTTAACCAATTTGGAAGGATTCGGTTCACTTGGCATAACGTTTGTCGGATTCTTAGTTAGCAAAAGACATTGAGTCACACATCCGACCTCAGATGGCACACATTGCAGACTCAATCGGGAAACTAGACACAAACACACACGCATACACATGAACATACACACGCACATGCACACATATATGCATAATACTACGCATATAAGCGCCAATGATGAGGATGATTTCTGTCTAGCTCTTAATATTTTGAAACAATTCGAGTTTAAATGAACGGAGATTTAGCCACGCACAAATACAAACGGACAAACACAGATGCACAATTAGAGAACAATAAGTCCCTTCTGCGCGTCACCAACAGAGCGTGTCACAAATGCAGCTTACAGATGCATGACATCAATAAACTGTCACAAGTGAAAATGATGTTTGTGTCTCGGATGTAACCCAGATTATAGATTTCACAAATAGTTCTCAATATATTGATGGATTTTAGGTTAAACGGAGGTATGGAAATTGCATTTAAGTGTGTCCGACAGAGTAACAATAATGAAACTAACAACGTGTGCACCAAATATGATTGAGCTTTCTCTATTAGAGACAGTGTGTCCGAAATAAGTTTGTGAGTCCCCTATAGAGTGTGTCTCAAATGTAACTTACGGCCAGTCTGAAATAGATATGTAAAGAATGAGACATGAGAAAACAATAAGATAGATAGATAGATAGATAGATAGATAGAGTTAAACAGAATGAGATAGATAATGAATAATGATAGATAGATAGATAGATAGATAGATAGATAGGAACAGACTAAGATAGATAGACTGAGGGGTGTGAAAAGAATGAGATAGATAGATAGTCAGACCTGAACAGATTGAGATAGATCGGTAGAGACTAACTTAGATAGATAGATAGATAGATAGATAGATAGATAGATATACTGAATGAAATAGATATGAACAGACTCAATAGATAGATAGATCTGAAATGAATGCGATAGAAATAGATAGAAGATAATGAACAGGCAGATTATATTTAACTGGCAGGTTACTGTACAAAATCAAACGAAGGTTGGTAATAAACGATGATACTTAGGACAAGAACAACACATATAAGATTCGCCAACAGCGCGTAGAAGTAGTCAACTGCTAGAAATGAGTCAAGTGAATTCCACAATAAATCTTCAAATGCAGGATATCTACCAACCACCGCACGCGGTCAGATGTGGCACGAGGCCGAATTTAATGTGGAGTATCCGAGCCCGTGGGCTCGGCCAAAAATTATCCGTATACCCCGTATAAAACGAGGTCGGGTAGCTGTTTCCCGAGACTAGAATCTGCCCTTTGACATAACCTCGTCTGGGGATCCTCTCTGCCCAGAGGCAGAGAATCTGGCCAGTACAGCTGAGGACGAATCTCCAACTGCAGACCAACATACAGTATTTACATACCCATTAACGGCCGTTGGTATGCTACAACAAAGATTAAAAATATTAGAATATATATGGTCACCCGCTGACACAAGAAAACAAAATTTTCAACCAAAATTTCAATGGTTCTAAGAAGGATTTAAAAACAAAATTAGAAAATCAAAAAATAAAGATTTTGACGATAAAACTTTGTTTTTATTAAGTTTGGGGCATTTTTTCATCATGTATTCTCATTTTTTGGTGAATCTTTGGAGACACCTAATATTATATATGGCCGAGTGATTAGAACGTTCGCTTTCTGACCATGAGACCCGGGTTCGAGTCTCACCATGGTCGATTTGTCAGAGAGGAGACGATCGACGTTGCGGCACCTTTGGAAAGTGACTGAAAACCATATCACGGGTTGACCCAATCCTTAGACGGAACACAAGAGGCCGTCGATAGCTCTGCTAGCACACAGTCATAAGTCATTGTGACCAAGGCTCTGAGTGTTGTTCAGATTGATGATCATTCTAGATAACACGGTCTCTCCCAGAATAGTTTCAGTATAAACCAAAGATAGGCTCTGTGGGTGTTGAACAAACACAAATGTTCTTGAGCGAGAGTCTGCAATAGGGATTGGCTAGCCGCCCTAGTCGACGGGTATGGCGAGCTATTATGAACACGATGCATATGTGAGTAAAGTATCATGCAATAGAGGTTTTTAATTCAGATTGATCTTTTCCTAGACTGGTTCCCTCCCATAGCTATGGGGTTAACAAAAGATGGATTCATACCTTTCTTAACTATATTCATACGAAAGCGGATGCAACAACATCAGCCGGAATTCGAAATTAGTTCCCATAATTCTCTTTCCTGCTACTCTATTACACCAATATAGGTGTTGCAGCAAAATCCGGTACTTGACAAAAAGAAAACGAAACAGACAATAAAAACCATAGTTGTATATGCAGAGACCCGACAGTTTATTTAGCAACAGTTAGAGTTACATACTACATTATTTTTCAATGTAACCGCCACTGGCGGCGACGACCATCTTAAGGCGGGCACCAAATGAGTCACATGCTTTGGCGACCATGTCCATAGCGGTGTGTTGTGGGCGTGCTTGTTGGTCTTGGCCTCGATCACCGCACCTCCAGAAGAAATAGTCAAGGAGTTTTCAGTCAGGTGAGGAAGGAAGCCACAAGTCCGGAGACCAGTGGTGAGGAACATTGTTGAGCAGCCACACCTGGGTCGTCTTGGCCCTGTGTGCAGCAAGGGGGACGTCATGCCTCCGTTCTTCTTTCAAAAGGGCCTGAGAGTCACCGTTTAGATCTACCAGGAGGTACTGAAGAGAGTGGTGAAGCCCTAGGTGGACAAGATCGTTGCCAGACGCCCCTACGTCTTCCAGCAGGACTCCGCTCCTACACATAATGCCAAGACGACCCAGGCATATCTGCTCAACAATGTTCCTCACCATTGGTCGCCGGACTTGTGGCCGCCCTCCTCACTTGACGTCAACTCCCTTGACTATTTCTTTTGGGGCGTGATCGAGGCCAAGACCAACAAGCACGCCCACAACACGGTTGACTCTCTGAAGGCTGCCATCTTGGAGGGGTTTGCCGCTGTGGACAAGGACATGGTTGCCAAAGCCTGTGACTCATTTCGCGTCCGCCTTGAGATGGTCATCGGGGCCAGCAGCGGTTACATTGAAAAATAATGTAGTATGTAACTATCTGTTGCTAAATAAACTGTCGGGTCTCTGCATGTACAACTTTTGTTTTTACTGCATATGTCGTTTTCTTTTTGTCAAGTGTCGGATTTTGCTGCAACTCCCTGTACGCAGCAAGAATTTTCTTTAAAACGTTTAAAATTTAAAGGATAATATATGTTGTATATTCAGATATTTCTATCTACCATCTTATTCTAAAATTGAAAATTTTTTTTTTTAAATAAACAGACATCTGCCGTTCGTTGAAATTAACAAAATTGTCTTAATAACACGGTGAGCCGACTAGGGCGCCATCATACTGCTATGTTGTGTTTGGGATTTTCCAAACAAAAAGTAAAGAAATGTGAAAATAATAAATAAAATAAAAATATTAAATTTCTTGACTGGAGAAAAAAATTTCGAGAATTTGATTATTAATTCTTTCTGTCATGGTTTTGTGATCAAACACCATCACAGAAAAATTAACGAGATGGCGACCCGGGTGTAATGGACGTTTTAGTCTCTAAGTCTTTGCATATCTGTTAAGTTTATTTGCCAGGATTAATTATGTTTTAGTGATCTTTGAATTATATCAAATATTTACTAATGCAATCTAATTGTATTAATTTGCATTTTGCATATTAGCCAGTGTTTATGACGTATGGATGAGCGGCCATCTTGGCCCGTTTAAATAACCTAAATAACCTCAAAGATTTGCCAGTTAAAACTAAAGTGAGAACATCATGTCAAGGTTTGGAGGATAAGTTAAGATACCAAGAAAATAGTGATTTTAATCGATGGGATTTCTTGACTGAACTGAATATTGCAAAATATAATTCTTTTCTGAAGATGTAACGCTTACAATAAATGTCGTTAGGTTCATAAACACTAAAATATTTTACAAGATGCTTACTCTACCCATTACTGAGCGACCCAAGAATGTGAAGGTTATATGTCGGTTCATTTCAGGAAATAAATGTGGGGAGAACGTCTACACAAACGTCATCGAACCAATCTTCAGGAATTTCCTGTCTGTTGTGTTCAACAGAGCCTGCTACTGGTACTGGCAACTTGGGGGCAATCGCCTGGGGCGCCATTATGCAGTCATGTCATGTGTTTGGTATCTTCCAAAACTAAAGCTTTTAATAACATACTTACGCTCATCTATAACTGAAGACAGATTAAATGCTTTGACTATTTTCTCAACAGAAAATCTTCTTGTACAGAAGATAGGTGTAGAAAGTGCCATGATGAAAAGATTTGCTGATCTAATGGCCAGAAAAATGTTTTAGGTACAATAATGAAAGAATTATACTAAAACAATTGCATTTATTCATGACTCAAGACAGATTAAACTGTTAGGTTGGTGCAAAAAATAATATCGTTTTTTGACGTTAAAAAATACGTCAAAAACGATATTATTTTTGCACCAATCTAATATTTGGCTATTTCGTAAAGAGAAAATGATCTTGTAAAGAAGACAAGTATAAAAATGCCACGATGAAAAAATTTGCTGATCTAAAGGCCAAAAAAATGTTTTAGGTAAGATAATGAATGTTTTCTTTTGCTTGTATTAAGTTGTATATTGTAATAAAGTTGTTATTCTACATTTTCAGCTTTTCTCCTTGTGAATATTTAAAAAAAAGTATGCTTGTAAGGGTACCGAGGTTTAGCTTGCCTGGGGTAACAACAACCCTGGTGCCATCACTGGCTACTGTAAATAGGGAAATATGTGTATTGGTCGGAGTGAACGGCGATAAACGAAAATCTTTAAATTTTTTCTTTATTTTTTTTAAAAGTGTTTTATGTAATTAATTTGTTCTAGCAAAACACCACACACCAACCTTGGCTACTGTCAGCTCAAGGTACTGCTAACTCAGGCAGTTGTCCATGGTGTCATCATGCCACCATATCATGTACTTGGTATCTTCTAAAATTAAACTTATAAAAACATACTTGTCGTCGTCCATGACTAAAGATAGAAACTATTTGGCTATTTTGTCAACAGAAAATCTTCTTGTAAAGAAGATAAGTGTAGAAAGTGCCATGATGAAAAGATTTGCAGATCTAAATGCTAAAAAATATTTTAGGTGGGATAATGAAAGGATTATGCTAAAAAAAATTGCAGTTATCCATGACTCAAGACAGAAACTATTTGGCTATTTTGTCAAGAGAAAATGATCTTGTAAAGCAGATAGGTGTAGAAAGTGCTATGTTGAAAAGAATTACAGATCTAAAGGCTAGACAAAATGTTTTAGGAAGGATAATGACATTTTTCTTTAGTTTTTGTATTAAGCTGTATGTTGTAATAAACTTGTTCTTCTACATTTTCAGTTTTTCTCCTTGTGAAAATTAAAAAAAAATGTACTTGTAAGCTCGCCAAAGTTCAGCTAGCCCGGGGTGCCAACAGCATTAGAGTCATTGCTGCTACCATTAGAACGACCAACAAGTATACACACACATTTGTACGCAGTCCACACAGACACATGTTGTCAAACACTCTACCATACAGACAATTCCACTGCCCTACCCTTCAGTGTCAAATCAGACTCCCTTCCCAACTTGCTAAAACACTATCCCTCACCCTCGTTCTGCCACATACGCACACAACCCTCCTCTCTCATAAGCATTTTTTTTATAAGTCTTGAGTCCTTGAAGCAGAGATAGAAAACATCTTCAATTCACATCTGTTTTCTTTGTGCCGGCATGGTCTTTCTGACACTTGCCATTGCTCGGGTTATCTTTGCAATCAGCGCTTTTTTTTTCTTCTCCTTCCAGCTGGGATCAAAGTGTAGTATCTGCTCGCGGGTGGATAATCTACATTTCATCTCTCAGTTGTGCCTCTGTCTTCAGACATGGTGCAACTGAAAATTATTATTGAGAGGTGACCGGTCTCGGTGAACAGATTCCAGCGGCTTTACCTACCTCATTGCACAAAATGAAGGTTGGGCGACCGGTAGTAATACGGTGTTTACTCATTCCCCCACGAGAATGAGATGTGACACAAGGTCGGATTAATGTGGGGACCCGAGCGCGTACACTCGGGCAGGGACAAAATTTCCCTCAGTCCCCGCAACAGTCGGTTGCGCTGGTCTCGGTGCGAGCACCGATCCCTCCATCTTGTGCAATGGGAGGGCGCGGCCTCGGGCAGCTGTTCCCCAGGGCTGAGCACCTCTTCAGTATAATTTGCCCCACTGTCCTCAGACAGAGAAGCCCCTGAGCGCACTCTGTCCAAGGACAGAGACGCAACTGAGTGATGATAAGTTATGCGAAATCCAGCAAAGGAGGGATTTGCACACGCGACCGGTAGTAATACTGCTACCAGTGCAACAGACTAACATTTGCGGTGGCCGGCCCGGGTGAACGCGCTTGGAATCTTCGTATTAGACTAACCTTTGTCACATCTTTGAAATAAACAAATAATTTCTGGACGTTGGTCGTCGGATCTGGTAAGGTAAACTGATTATCCTAAAAAAAAAACTTGAACGTAGCACACGAGGTCGTTCATAAGCTTTTCCACTTTCTCTCGTTATCGGCGTATTTCTGTTTGAGAAGCGAGTTGATTCGTTTCCCTGGAAACGCTGACGCAGAGATCCGAGTTGAAAGCTAATTATTTATAGTCAAACTTTACGAAATTCGAAGAGAAAAAAATTGAAATAATTTCTGTTCAATGTTCTTTGCTAAAACACTGAAACAACGTCTTTGTGAATAATGAATGAAAGACATTTTTTAGGTAGTTTTCCACCGCCTTAACAAGGGTATTAAACTCACATTCCTTGGGTCAGTGAATCTAACTAACGCCTTTATCCACCGTGCCATGTGTGGATAAAAGCCGTTAGCTAGATCCAGTAACAGAGTTCAATACCTGCGTAAGGTGGTGGAGAACTTAGAGAGGGGAATTAACAGGAGATAACTGATAATTGACTCCCATTAGACATGGCACGTGGAACTAGAACAGTCTACCCCAGCGAGCGAAATAAAGGGTTCAGTTCGACATTCCAAAGAACAAATCCGGAGCGTACAATCTTTGTCATCTTTGTCGCCATATTTATTACAACGTTTCGGCCGTTGTACGCCCCGGCCTTCTTCAGGTGGTTGGAATGTCGAACTGAACCCTTTATTTCCTCAAGAACACATGGCACAGTGGATAAAGTCGTTAGTTAGATCCAGTGACAGGACCCAAAGAGTGTGAGTTCAATACCCGGTTAAGGCAGTGGAGAACTTTCAGAGGGAAATTAACAGGAGATAACTGATAACTGACATCCATTAAACATGGCACGTGGAACTAGAACAGTCTACCCCAGTGAACGAAATAAAGGGTTCAGTTCGACATTCCAACCACCTGAAGAAGGCCGGAACGTAAAACGGCCGAAACATTGTAATAAATATGGCAAAAAAGATGAGGACAATAGTCCGAATAATGTAAATAGTGTACATAATGCCACATCTCAGAAATA
>OZ010612.1:66622631-66642631 GCA_963932145.1 Acanthosepion lycidas
CTTCTTCACATCCTCCCCTCCCTTTCTATTACACTCAACGTCGTGCGTTTGTTTATAAACCCGGATATAAGAGACCCAGATATAAGAGAAACCCGGATGTAAGAGAGATTTTATCTGATCTCAAATTAGGAGAGCCTGTGTTAATGTATATAAAATAGACCAAACCCGGATGTAAGAGAAACCCGAATATAAGAGACTTCTTCTCCGGTCCCGACAACTCTATTATATCCGGGTTACACTGTATATTTTTGAAAATAATATTGTAGCGTTCTTTGTTTTTTTTTTGTTTTGTTTTTAAAAAAAAAAAAATAAAGCGTTAAGAGGTCATTTGATAAAAATCGCCTGAGAATACCGTAAGGTTAAAAACAAGTTATCGGATTCATTCAACTAACCTACTGATTTTTAAAATATATATAGTATTTCTGTCTTTCCTAGTCTTATTCAACTGTGAACGTTAACCTTTTACGAGTTCCTGTCGTGCGCCAAAGGCTTAGGGTTACAATCCTAGACTAATATCAAATCAGTCGGGTTTCGATCCCGGCTTGAGGCTGTCGGATGTCTAGGCACACTGATGAGCTGCGAAACAGTCTGTCTGTGGATGACTATATGTATATATATATGTATTTTAAGACATTTTTATGTTTATACATTCTTTTTATAGATACTAATATTCAAGTAAAAGTTCTGTTTTATAATAAACAGTATTAAACAACATTTACCGGCAAGAATATCCGAGAAATTTTCATATTCGTCCTCCGACAGGAATTGAACCTGTATCCTATACGGAAACGTCATATAGCCTGACGAGCCTTAACCGATTGTCTTAAAATAATTGTCGGACTTTGTCCATTTCATAATGTGTGACGTCATTTGTTTACATTTGGATACGCATTGAGCAGATATGAATTTACGAGAGAAAATCATGGAGAATTGTGTTTAAATACAGTAAAATCGACCTTGCGAACTCTCCTCTGTGGCGCAAAAGGTTAGACCATTCATATTTAAGAAAAGGAATACATATATATATATATATATATATATATATATATATATATATATATATATATATATATATGCGTGTGTGTGTGTGTGTGTGTGTGTGTGTGTAAAATAGGATATAGGAACTTTTTTGTTGTTCTTTTTACTTACTTACAAATATCCAAAAAGAAAGGAGGATGTGAAGAAGAAGAAGAAGAAGAAGAGGGAAAGAGAAGAAAAACAAGAAATACCTTCTTCTTCATCTTCTTCTTCTTCACATCCCTTTTTAGTACACCCAACGTCGTACGTTTGTTTATATATTTTTGAAAATAATAATGTAGCGTTCTTGATTGGTTGGTTGGTTGGGTTTTATGGCATATCAACCACTCAGGGTCATTTAATGCCAAATTAAGGTATATATATATATATATATATATATATATATATATATATATATATATATATATATATATATATACACACACACATATATATATATATACACATACACACACACACACATATATATATATATATATATATAGATATATATATATATATACATATACACATATACCTATACATATATTAAATATACAGTACTATTAAACATAGCTGGCAACATTATTGTTTCAAAAGCGTATAGCTGGCAACATTATTGTTTCCCAAAATCCAATAGCTGGCAACATTATTTTTCCAAAAAACCTATAGGTGGCAACATTGTTTCAAAAACGTATAGCTGGCAGCATTATTGTTTCAAAAACGTATAGCTGGCAACATTATTTTTCCGAAAACATTATCTGAAGCCCTGTTGTTGGACGTAGTTTATCGTCATACCCAGGACGCAGCGTTCTTCAGTGTTGTTTATACTCGAGAAAATATATCCAATATGTATATATGTCTATATGTATTCTAAAGAGGTTATAGATTTATATTCATTAATCGACATATCCCCATTTTTTTTCTAAAATCTGTATGCGTAAGACTTCGCGAGCGCGCAGGCCGAAGGACACTTTTTTTTTAAAATAAAATGGGACGTCTATTTCAAATACGGATATCCACTAAAAATAAAGGTGTGAAATAATAAAAATGTCAGATCAAAAATAAATCAATTCTTTTGATATATAAGCATGTTCCCGACTAAATACTGTCAAAGAAATTATTCAAATCCTTGTGACAAACGAGATGACAGAAGACATCAGAAAATAACTTGTAATTTTAAGCTAGGCTAAGACAACACACGCAGACACAAACATTTAATTTACAACAAAGAACATAATATGACAAAATACATATATAGTAGTTATATATATATATATATATATAATATATATATGCATGTTTCATTAAAAACGACAGACAAGTTACTACGGTTAAGCTTTTTATTTTTTATTTAATTTCTCTTGTGTCCGAACAAGAGATTTCTTTTCTGGAAAAAGGGTGTGTAAGAACTGTCCAAATATTTTATATTTCCGAGCGCTTTCGGCTATACCTTTCATTATCAAGGATGATTCGATTTTTCAGCTTACTTGAGGATGTGGTAGGGATGTTTGTGTGTGTGTGTGTGCGTGTGTAAAATAGAATATAGTAACTTTTTTGTTGTTCTGTTTTTGTTTTTGTTTTTACTTAGTTACTAATATCCATAAAGAGAGAAGAAGAAGAAGAAGAAGAAGAAGAAGAAGAAGAAGAAGAAGAAGAAGAAGAAGAAGAAGAAGAAGAAGAAAAGCAAGAATAAACTTCATCTTCTTCTTCACATCAGTAGTTTAGTAGTTTTCATTGGGCTCTCTCTGGATAAATATCCTCCTTGAAATTATCCCTACCAGTCACAAACTGGTTATAGATAGATAGATAGATAGATAGATAGATAGATATGAAGATAGATAGATAGATAGATAGATAATGTTATGCGTTTGTGAGTGTATGTCTGTGTTTGACAATATATAAATACATGAATATGACAAAGGAATCTATGTATGCCCATGGTCGGTATATTATATATCAACTCCCTCCCACCCGGACAGGAGTGTGGAGCCTGATTTGTGACCCTCGCTATCGTATTGGGTTTTTTTTTTTTTTTTTACCTACATTTACGTTACAAATTCAACTAAGCACAACTGACTATAAAAGGATGAAAGATTTTCGAAGCTTTTTTGATGTCATTGTGGGGGTCTTTTTTTTATTTTTGTCCAAATCCGTGAATTTGTTTTATTCATGTTAAGCCTCAAGAAAACACACGATATAAAATTCATTATTTTTTATATTCATAATTCTGAATGTGGTAAAATTATTCTACTTATTAAGTAACAAGAAAAATCTAAAGTTGATGTTAAAATTTTTAAATTGTTAAAAATTGCCACAAAAAAAAAACTCAAAAAAAACATTGCTAAATTTATTTAAGATAGAATGATGACATTGACATGTCTCTAAGTCTAATTTATTTGTATTTTTAGATAAATTGTATTTGAATTGTTCACCAATATGCTCCAATCTTGTATTTTATATGAAGAATTAGAATACCTTATGAAAGTAACGATATAGTAGAGTGGGGGAACTATACTATAGATTCGGGGGCCCCGTGTCATAGATTCGGTGGGAGTCCATGAGACCTCGAACCCTATGTCAAGGGAATATGGATGGGGATGGGTTTGTGTGTGTGTGTGTGTGTGTGTATTCTCACGTACAGGCGCTCGCGTTCCTACGATTATGTCTGTGTGCGTTCACGTGCACTAGTGTGTGTATGTGTGCGCGTACTCATCTTACTTTTTAAACTTACAAGTTTTTTTTTGTTTTGTTTTTTTTTGTTTTTTTTTTGTTTGTTTTTTTAACGAGCTTCACCTACCTGGCACAGGGATTCAGACCGTTGAATCTTTCAGTATTTAGTCTGGTGGACTAAAAAAACGAACGAAATATCTATTTAAAATTAAATTCACTGGTATTTATTTACTCTCGTCAACTCCTACTAACCTTGGAATGGGAATTCTTTGCGACTGAGCCGTGTGATGGCAATGTCTACCCAAAGAGTTGCGAAAGTCGCTTTCCCCTCGTTTTGTGTTTGCGTGTTCGCTCGACCGTGTGTTGCGGGAGTGAGTAAGCATTCATGCCTCTCGCTGTATGTGCGTGCGTATGTGTGCATTCATTTTTATATGAATTTTTAGTTGCGTCTGCGTTATGGATTTGCATATTCTTGCGTGTGTGTTTGTGTTTTAACGTTCATGTGTGCGTGTGTTTGCTGTCTGGCTATTTATTTATCCTCATAGCTTCATGTAAGAAAAAGAAAGTTAATTAATAATGCGCGGCAATGCTTTGTACGATATTATAAATAAATAACTAATAAACAGAATGTTCTTACTTTGTTCCATAATTCAAAAACCGATTTCCTCTGCCAAGTTGAAGACAATGTATGGCTTCAAAGAACTCATTTGCAACTTATTCTTGTTGACCAACGGAAAATTCAAACATTTGCACTCTTTCACCTTTTATTTACGTCATTTCAAGAATTTCGATATCAAAATATGGCCATCAATTATTTATATCAATTGACAATCAATTTTATTATTTTTGTACTTTGACAGGAACAGAATCTAGATAAATTATGATTCGATATTTGTTTTGATTTATAAATATCGCTAAAAAAACCAATCTTTTCATTAAGATACATTTCATATTCGTTGAGTTTAAAAGAAAATCTTTATTGGCTACAGAAGAAAGGTAACGAAGTATTGAATGAACGCTTTATAAGATCTAAAAATACTGTAAACTGTAAACTGGGGAAAAAGACACGTTTTTGGTTTTTAGTTATTTTTTTTATTTAGTACACGAATCATCATCTGAATAATCCTGGGAAAATTCTTTCAGAAATAAAAGATATTTTTATTGATTCTTCTTTTTTTTTTTTTTTTTTTTTTTAAATAAATGCACAATTTTAGTCAAAAAAGAAAAACGAAAAAAAAAAAAAGAAAAAAAAACCAACATGACGAAAAAAATTTAAATAAAGACATGAATGGGAAAAAAGAAAAAAAAAACATTTAACAATTTTTCTTATTCGGTCTCATATTCTGAATAAAAATTAAAACATCTTCCTAATCTTTCCTTGCTTGCATGAGAAAAATACTGACGATTTTTTTTATTAAACGAAAATCAATTTTTATATATATAGAAGAAGGATTCTCTTATTTTCCAACAGAAATATTTATGCTAAGTGATCATGGGATCAGCGCTCCTTTCCATTTCAAGATAATATTCCTGGATTCTAAAGGAAGTGAGAGAATGAAAGGGAGAATGTACGAAAAAGGGCGAGGGTGAAACAGAGAGAAAGAGTTAGAGCGAAAGATGGGAAGAGAGAAGGAAAGAAATTTGGAGAAAAATAGCGTGACACAGAGAGGAACAGAGAAAGAGCAAATGGAGAGAGAGCAAGAAAGAACGAGTCAGATCGAGCGGGAGAATGAAAGAAAGAGAGAAAGAAAAAAGGGAAAAAGAAAGAGTGAATAGAAAATGAGATTAAGAGTGTTAGAGAGGGAAGGAAAAAGAGTTTGAAAGACAACCTGCCTTCAATTAATTCCTTTCTATTGTTTGTATGCGATAAGGAATACTTCAGTCTTCACCCATTTGACAATAACGAAACGAACCAATAAAAAAAAAATAGCGTTTTCGAAAGTTTTAAAAAGCGCGTTTTCAAAATATGAAGCCAGGAAATTAAGAATCCATCAGAGAGATTCGATATGAAAATTTGTTACGCAATTTTAAAGAAACTAAAATTATATTGACAGTCAACGTGTATTCAAAAAATATGGGCACTTTAGTTAATATTCTTGTCAGCAAGCTAGACTCTCACCGTGTGCAGAAATATTTTTTTGTGGTAAAAAGAAAACTAAGCGGGGCTTTAATTTATCTGCGAGAAAATGTTAAACAACAGTCTTAGAATTATTATCTTTTTGGTTAGTAGAAATTATGATTATTTGCATACATAAAAAAAGGAGAACAGCGAAGTGAAAAGAACTGATTTGGATGTCAAAAAAATTAAATGTAAAATAAAGGAAAGGTAATTATTTTTTAAAAAAGTAAACGAAAAAAACAAAAAAAACAAAAAAAAACAAACAAAAATGTTTCCATCTTACCGTCGGTAGAATAATGAATGTCGTCGCTAGAATAGAAAGAATCGGTAGGAACCCATTCCAGAACATTTTGCAGAAATATATTGGAAGAATACAACTTTTCAAAACAATCCTTGGAGGAAAAAAAAAAAAATGTCAATAAAAATCTCTTAAAATTGAAGAATACTTCAAATTCAGTTCCTTGTTTTTGTCTTTCTTTTGAAAAAAAAAAAAGAAGAAAAGCTGAATGATTTCCCGCTTTAAAAATGTATTTTCCCTCTTTTCCGTATTTGTTATAAACTTCTCCACTTGGACTTTTATGCTCGCGTTCACAGAACAACAAAATCGATACGTCGAGATCTCAGAAATATGAATTTGAAATGGTGCTATATAGAGATATTCATAGCGATTTTTAAAGGGTTATATACTTATTTAATTATTGGTGTCTGCTTGTGTGGGATTTTATGCATGTAGAACGAAGACATGTGAAATCTAAAACAAAAATATTGACGAGATGCAGCGAAATAATGCACTGGCTGCAAAGCAGTTACGTACTGACAACGGAACGTCAGCTGTAGAAAGTAGATTCATACGAGTGACTGCCTTAATAGTCGACTCAGAGTGAAGAGAAAGGACGTAGCAGCCACTCGATCTCACCCTCTTTTTCGTATCAAACAGCCGGTGTTTGTGTGTGCGTATGCATGAAGCACAGAGTGAGGAGAGAAAAGCACGTGTCGTTGTCTCTCTCGCTGAATTGTTGGCAATAAGCGTGTGAAAGGCGAAGAAAAGGAAGCGGGTGATAATGATTGTAAATAATTATTACTGTCTGGCTGCTGGTTATGGGAGAGTGGTTAATGAGTATATATATATATATATATATATATATATATATATATATATATATATATATATATATATATATATATATAAATAAATAAGAATTAACAGTAAGATATATAATCCGGTGTTCTTATAGTTATTTTTATTTTTACAAAATAGTGCTCACAATGTAAATTTACAGAGCATTAAATTAATTGATTTATATTTTAAATCAATTAATTTATAATATATATATATAATATACGTATTCATATCTATCTATCTATCTATCTATCTATATATATATATATATATATATATATATATATATATATATGTATATATATATATATATATACGTATATATTTATGTATGTATGTATATATGTATGTATGTCCGACAATTATTTAATATATTCTGTTTATACTTTTTTATAGATACAATTTAAATAGTTTTTTTTTAATTAAACAGTATTATTTACATTTAGTTTTTGCATTTTTATCTATCTATCTATCTATCTATCTATCTATCTATCTATCTATCTATTCCTCTTCATATCTATCTATCTATCTATCTATCTATCTATCTATCTATCTATCTATCTATCTATCTATCTATTTCGGCCTGTTCACATATATCTATCTATCTATCTATCTCGGTCTGTTCAATTTATTTCAAACACGAGTATTCACTTAACGTTTGAAGTGAGATAGAGAGACAGATAGATAGATAGATAGATAGATAGATACTGACACATATATATATATATATATATATATATATATATATATATATATATATATGTATATATATATATGTCAGTTTTAGTCATTAAGATATCTAAGTATAGTAAAGAATTACGTTTTTAATACACACGCGCATGCGCGCACACACCCACATCAGTACATCCACCAACAGACTCAGACACAAGCATATATATATATATATATATGAAAGAGCACATCTCTATCAATCTATGAAACTTTCCATTTATATATATATTGTGATGTGTATATTTATCTATCTAAATCTCTTCATCTCTATCTATGAAAGTTCATATCTATCTATATATCTAGCTAGTTATCTATTTCACTAAATATGAAAGTTTCTCTCTAAATCTTCTTATATATATCTATATCAGGGATGAGCAAACCGCGGCTCGCGAGCCACATGCGGCTCTTTGACCTTTAATATGCGGCTCGTGGAAATATGTTGAATGAGCTCCTTTTTCTTCTCATCACAGATGATAAAAAAAGGTAAATAAAAACAATTTCAAACTTTATAATGATTTACTGGGTATGAATTTAGACACCATTGGATTAAAACTTAGGTTTTATGTTAATGTGTATGTAACAAAAATGTATCTGCAAATTTTGTTCATGTCTTGCAGTTCTGAAACATCTGAACTTTATGTGGCTCTTACATTGAGCAAGTTTGAAAAACCATGCTCTCCCACTCCCTATCCCCTCTTTCTCCCTCCCCCTCTCTCTCTAGCTCTTGAAAATATATTTCAATTGAGCACTGTTGAGTGATAAGCTAATTCTATAAACAACAGCCACCTGCATTAATGCAAAGCTCTTCAGTAAGATGAATAGAGCACTCCGGCTGATTGGCATTTGTTTACATTTGTAAAAACAATATGCTAGATTTAGCCGTCTAACTCAACCGACTGAAGATAGCTCAGTGGTAGAAGCTCTGACTGACACCAAACCAGCTAGATTTCGATCCTGGCTTGAGGAATTCGGATGGATCTGATTATATACATGTATGTATAAAATTAAACATTGAAGTCAACACTCAGAGGCGACAGGCTGTTTCAATCATTGCGCCTAGCATGGAACAGCCTCTCGCCTCTGAGTGTTGACTTCAATGTTCACTTTTATATTTATATTTACATACGCTCTATCTCTGAGCACTTTATCCAATAAATATAGCACACCTTAAAACTATATTTCTTCATATATATATGTGTGTGTGTGTGTGTGTGTGTGTGTGTGTGTGTGTATGTATGTATGTATGTAAAACCTATACTCGAATGGTGTGAAAAAGTCCAGATAGTACAATTTGCAAATAAAAATATATTTAAACAAACTGGTGTCAGGGAAAAAATTCATTAAAAAAAAGCCTAAAAATATCCGTGTTGGTTGACAAAATCACCCAACACCGCAATGCCGTGCCAAAAGAAAAAAAAACAACCGAGTAAATTAAGAAAAAACGTAAAAGTGCTCAATAAAATAAGCAGAGCAATGTATAAAAAGAAACTAGTATAGCCTGAAGATCCGTTAGGTAGAACCTTGGTAGATAGTTCCTGGCTCACTTTCAGACATAAAATGTGTAAATCCGGTTCGAATATTCGATATATCCAATTAATTTTATTAGACATTATCAAGAATGATTTTTTTTTTAAATTTTAACTGAATATGTAGATTTTTATATATGCATTTGGATTGATAGTTGGTTTTTTTTTTCAAATCACGGTCAGCGCATTGTGGCCGCGTTTAGTTTTTGAACACACTCACCCACAAACACACACATACACACACACACACACACACACACACATATATATATATATATATATATATATATATATATATATATATATATATATATATATAACACAGTATAGCATTAGTGTATACAGAATAATTTCCAATAACCAAAAAATACTATTCTTAAAAAGTGCTCAATACAAAGTAGAGCAAATATAATTATTTATTCGAAAATTATAACATAAATATTATATAAAATCACTACAAAAATAGCCATTTTGTTTCAACACTTCTGGTGTCTTATCAAGTGATGTTGTTGAATGTAGAATAAAAATTTTTAAAAGGTTCAAATCAATCAAACACCCCACGCCAGGGGAAACGCTGTTACATATGTTTATTTTTTATTTTTTTGGTTATTCTTGCTTATGTAACAGCGTTTCCCCTAGCTATGTTATAATCTTCGAATAAATAAATATATGAAGGCAA
This sequence comes from Acanthosepion lycidas, assembly GCA_963932145.1. Classification (NCBI taxonomy): domain Eukaryota; kingdom Metazoa; phylum Mollusca; class Cephalopoda; order Sepiida; family Sepiidae; genus Acanthosepion; species Acanthosepion lycidas. The sequence goes on from OZ010612.1 coordinate 66,632,498, forward strand.
GGTGTAGTAATTTGAGTGCCGAGTTCGAATTCCAGTCGAGTTCATTACAAGCTAATACTAAGATTTGAATCTATCCCGCCTACCAGATATGAGTAAATAACAAGACAGAGAAATTCCTATAGCCTTTGCTGGCGAACCTTCACCACTAGAATCAAATATGTGTGGGTTGTCTGTCCGCTGTTTCTCAGAACTTATCAGCTTGACCCTGATAAGTTGAAAACGACGGGAGAATATATATATACATACATACATACATACACACACACAAACACACACACACACACACACACACAAACACACACACACACACACACATATATATATATATATATATATATATATATATATATATGATTTTCAATAAAGTTTCTGCGTTGACAAAGCCAATAAGTAGGTCTTGTTGGTCGAAATAGCTATTCGAATGAGGTAATTTTGGATTTCCATTCTATGTAATTTATATATATATATATATATATATATATATATATATATATATATATGTTTCATTAAAAACGACAGACAACGGTTAAGCTTTTTATTTTATTTTTACGGTTAGCACATTGTGGCCTACTAGTAGAAAACACAAATATAATAACTTCATCCACCCGTAAAAAAAAAGATTAAAGATAATGGAAGAAAAAAAGAAAAAGTCAACTCTTAACAATATTAACTACGAAGAAGGCTACAATGTGCTAACCGTATTCGGAAATTAAAGTCATCTCTACAACACACTAACACATACACATACACATAATGCACGCACTCAATTAAGCTGAAAAATTAAATCATTCATGATAATGGCTAAAGGTATAGCCGAAAGCGCTCTGAAATATAAAACATTTGAACAATTTTTACACACTCTTTATCAAAAAAAGAAAGCTCTTGTTCGAACACAAGAAAAATTAATTAAAAAGCTTAATCGTAATACCTTTTCTGTCGATTTTAATGAAACATGCATAAACGAAGGATTGCTGCCTAAATATACAACTATATATATATATATATATATATATATATATATATGTGTGTGTGTGTGTGTGTTTGTGTGTGTGTGTGTGTGTGTGTGTGTGTCGATTTTTTCAAAGATGTGACTTCTTAGTAAAACCAGCTCGGAGCAATGATGGGAAATTTCTGGAATTCATGCCCCACGGATTTGGCTTAAGAGTTGTGCGTGCAATTGGATTGATGAAACTGTTCAGAAGCCATCGATGGTTGTGTTAGCACAATGTCAGAAGTCATTGTGGCCGATGGTGTGAGCGTACTGGCCTTGTTCAAATACTGATAAAGTCTAAATAAGGTTCGCTCAGAATAGTTACAGTATAGCCCACAAAATTGTTCCGTGGATGTTGAAAAAACAAAAATGTACCCGAGCGGGTGTCTGTACCAGGGATTATCTAATCACACTATCGGACGGCCATTACTCCCTCCCCCAAATGAGCCAGCTATTATAATATATATATATATATATGGGTGCCGGTAAATTTGAGAGGCGCTTACCATCTATCTATATATATAAGATATATTCATTTATCATTTGTTTATTTATCTATCTCAGTCTGTTTATCTATCTATTTATCTCTCTCTCTCTCTCTCTATGAAAATGAAAATGGATATGAAATGACGGACATATCTATCTATCTATCTATCTATATATATATATATATATATATATATATATATATGTCCGTCATTTCATATCAATATATCTTTGACGAATGACTGTACGCTTTGAGGATTTTCACCATGCAAAATAAAAACACGACATACCCTAACATATTTTTCACCGGATCCTTCGAAGGAATCAATGTGGGGGTGGGGAATGTGTTAAAGTGTTCACAATGGATGTCAGCATAATTCACGCGTTATCCAAATTCTTCAAACTGGGGAGTATTTATAATGTATAAACCTACTCTAGGGCGATGTTCAGTAAACTATTCTCACACTTTCTCTTGTGTTGCATTTTCGATATCTACGGATGCCAGGTTATTTTGACCTTGTGCCCGACTAAGCTACGCTTATGAAATAATATTTAATAAAAAAAAATGGTGTACTTGCAGCAACGTAATAGTCAGAATGTTTTCACTAGAGTATTTATTCATCACTGGGTGTTTAACTCTGGTCCTTACTTAGTTTACCCCTGCCATCAAAAATTGCGGCATAATTTTTCTATTATTCTTTCGACTGCTCTTTCACTGGCCGCATAAATAACTTTGAAACCCCGTTTAACTTGTTCCGTTTGATAAATCCAAGATAAAAATCTAGCTGACAAAAACCATATGATCAAAAACCCAGCGGCCAAAAAACAGCGGCCAAAAATCCAGCTGATAAAAAGCAAGCGGCCAAACATCCAGCGGTCAAGAACACAGAAGACAAAAAAAGGAAAAGCACACTTCCTCGCAAAGGCCGTTTTCCCCGTAAACCGATATCAGTTCAGTTTCGTATCCGAAACGAAAAATCCCTTATCTGCTCTGTTTCGTATCCGAAACGAAAAATCCCTTATCTGCTCAGTTTCGTATCTGAACGAAAATGACTATATCTGCTTAGTTACGTATCAGAATAGAAAATGTTTATATCAGCTCAGTTTCGTATCCGAAACGAAAAATCCCTTATTTGCTCAGTTTCGTATCCGAAACGAAAAATCCCTTATCTGTTCAGTTTCGTATCCTAACAAAAATGACTATATCTGCTCAGTTACGTATCATAAGCGAAAATGCCCAGGATGCCAAAATGTAGCAAATAATATAAACCCGGACTAAAACGATTGAAGGAAGGAAATTTACATTCAATTTTAATAATACCAAAAGATAAAATCTAAAACAGACATTGCCAGTAAGTAAAAGGGAGGTTTGATAAATCTTACTCATTATAAAACGCAGATTGTGTGTGTGTCTGTTCGTTTATATATTGGATCGGATTTCCTACATTTTTCCAACGATTTCAACAAAACTTCACAGGACTACGTAAAATTACCTTGCGGTGGTTCTGACAGCGCCAAAAATGGGAAAAATACAATAGTTTTTGCACGAAATCAATTTGAAAACACGATTAAGAGGCATTAATGAAAGGGGGACATCTCATATCGAGTTATACTTATTAATATCGAGTTATCGAGTTATACTTATTATAAAACCCAGGTTGTTTGTTTGTTTGTGCGCGCACGCGCGCGCGTGTGTGTGTGTGTGTGTGTCTGTGTCTGTGTGTCTGTGTGTGTATTCGTTTATATATGAGATCAGATTTCCTACATTTTTCAACCGATTTCAACAAAACTTCACTTTTTTTTTGGCAGGTAGTGTTTCTTATTGTCTTGCACACTTTTTTCTTTATTTCTTACATTCAGAATGCTTTAAAAATTCCATTTACAAGACAATTGTTTATAATAAAATTCTATTCAATCGGTAGACTCATAACGATTGAAAACAATGTTTTTGTTTGAGTTTGGGTTTGACCAATTCGTAAAAAAAAAAAAACTAATTAAGACATGCGTGTCCGTCAACCTTAAACAATAATCTTTGTCAATTTTATTTTTCAGTCTTTATGATGGTTGATACTTGATCTATCTCTTACTGTTACATCCCCGGGCAACGCCGGGCTCTACTGCTAGTTCTAAATAACTGTGGAATTGTGGATTAATGGTATTTATATAATAGACACAAAGTAATTCTTTCAAAAACTAAATTAAGAATTTTGTCAATTAATTCTGTCATACTCTAACTCAATAAATCCCATTAAAAGTATCAAAAATGCTAGTTTCAAATAAATCTTATATATAAAGTACATTGTATGTGTGTGTGTATGTCCGTGTAATCAACTCCTCAGCTTCCACTGGCCTGATTTCAATGATTCATGTATAAATGATAAACGGGAAGAAAGGGATAAATATCACTTGTAAGAAGGCAAATCAACAGTCAAAGATGTTAACGACAGGATGTCCAAAAAATTACCTCGGTATTTCAAAATGTCATAATATGTCGGATTTTCGTACTTTTTATTTTTTTTTATTTTTTTTATTTATTTCAGAACTCATATTAAAACAAGGAAATTACCCATGGAAAAATTCACAATTGAACTTAGAAGCAAAATCATGTAACAATACAAGATGTCACCCTCCAGGACGGTGACATCTTGTACCTCTTCTCGGGCTAATGTTCAGGGCTGACCTAAAGTAGACAGACTATATTGAATCCATTGGTAGGTCAGCTGTTAAGAAAGTTGGTTCACTGTGTCGTGTTAGAAAATTTTTCTCTCCTGAAACTATCTTGCATCTTATATATAAAGTACAGTGTATGTGTATGTGTGTTGGTTGGTTGGTTGGTTGGTTGGTTGGTTGGGTTTTATGGTATATCAACCACTGTGGGTCATTTAATGCCAAATTAAGGTATATATATATATATATATATATATATATATATATATATATATATATACCTATACATATATTAAATATACAGTACTATTAAACATATAGCTGGCAACATTATTTTTTCAAAAATTTATAGCTGGCAACATTATTGTTTCAAAAACGCATACCTGGCAACATTATTGTTTCAAAAACGTATAGCTGGCAACATTTTTTCCAAAAAACGTATAGCTGGCAACATTATTTTTCCGAAAACATTATCTGAAGCCTTGTTGTTGGACGTATTTTAACGTCATACCCAGGACGCGGATGTAGTTTATCGTCATACCCAGGACCTGGATGTAGTTTATCGTCATACCCAGGACACGGATGTAGTTTATCGTCATACCCAGGACGCGGATGTAGTTTATCGTCATACCCAGGACACGGATGTAGTTTATCGTCATACCCAGGACGCGTGTATGTGTGTGTATCCAAGCAACTCTTCCGCTCCCACTGGTCCGATTCATAGCTCATTCAAAAGCCCTAGAACAATTTTCGTTGAGCTCAGATTCAGGTTTGCCAGATTATGCGAGGTTAAATATATATATTAAAACATTATACTAGCCATTATAGTTGTTTTCATGGTTCAAGGGGAGTAACCTTTATTTTTCTTTTATATCCAAAACTGCAGTGCACGTTTTTTCATCGGGCGGCATTTAAGCTAGCTCCTGAGGAAGACTCTTGGTTTGGCCATCATCTAAGTACGAGTAGACATCAATAAACTATAGAAGAACTCAAAATTGATCACTGCATTTAAGTATTGAATTAATATTTAAGCTTACTTTTTAAAAGTTCAATGATAATTCTTCTACTGCCACTTAATTTAACGACGATTTGATGAACGTAGATCCTCATTTTCCATACAAACAATTATTTTTATTTCATGGGGACAATTTATAAGATAAAATTAATATAGTGTAAAGATGGGAAAATAGAAACTAGAATTAGTTATAGATTCATCATTTGAAGATTTAGAAAAAGTAATAGCTTTGATTGTTCACATCTTGAAGGAGTCACATCACATAGAAGAAAAACGATCTTGTGCAAATGTTGGGCAGAAAAGGGTTTAGTAGAGACAGAATTTACTAGGAGCTACAAAGGACAGGAAACTGTGAAGAGCCATGATCGTTCACATCTTGGAGTCACAGCAGATAGAAATGGTTGGCAGAATAGAGGGCGGCATTAAAGCTAGCTTATGTGGAGGACTCTTGCTTTCGCCTTCACCACAATATCTAGAGAGGAGTAGATGTGATAGGCATTAATAAACTCTTGAAGAAATCAAAATTGATCGCTGCATTTAAGTATCGAATTAATGTTTAAGCTTACCTTTTAAAAGTCCGCATTAAATCGTATTTTTCTGGTGTGTATTCCCTTAGAAGGCAAATCAATAAACCTCTAGGATTTTTTGCTGAGATCAATCGTGTTTAGTATTTAGACAAGACATAGCATAGGTGAAGCGATCAGGATATATTATCGGTTGGCGTAATTTTCACCATAGAACTTAGGGCAGTTAAGGAAAATATGAATAAAGGACTAACTATTAACTGTAAGAAGACAGAAGGAGATGTTCGTCGGCAAGAGGAAAAAACCAAAATGCGAACAAAGAATTACAGATATAAACATTAAACAAGTATAGAAATTTAAATACCTGATCAATGTTTTAACAGAGGATGGAGAATGTGACACCGAAATCCGAACGTGAATTGGATTAGCGTAAGATGCCTTCCAAATGCTAAGCAAAGTAATAAGAAACAGGAAAATGCCGTTAGAAAAAAAAAAGAAAGAATGCTGAATTACGATGTGATATCAATCCTCCTATATGGCAATGAATGCTGGACAATCTCCTCATAAATGAAGAGAAAAGTGGAAGCAGCAAAAATGTGGCTCTACAGAAGGATACTGAGAAATCCACGGACTGTGCTAGTAAGCAATGAAGCAGTCTTGTTAACAAAAAGAACACATATACTTATAATGAGAGTTAAAATTTCTTGGGCACATAATGAGGAAGGAAGGTTTGGTAAACTTAATCCTCACAGGGTATATCGAGGACAAGAGAAATTGGAAAAGACAAAGGGTCACCTACCTGAAGAAATCGTTATCCACAGACTTACGGATTACACTTCTATTGTTCTCGCTCCTCAATAATGCTTCTGTATTCTAATTCTTTCACACCCAGTAACCCCTCTCTTGTGTCTTAGCGGCTTTACTGCTTTGCATGGGGTGACTTAAATAAAAAAAGGTGAACTATATATATATATTGAAAATATGATTTGGCTTATATTCCAAATCTATATCGTCCAACACAAAATGTTATACCAAGGATTAGCTTAGCATGGCACAAAGCCAGAAACACTGGGTACCCAGTGAGTATCAAATGTTGAATAATGTAAACCTCTGAACTTGTGTCATCCTATATTAACACTAGCAAAATGTCTATATTCTGGGTTGGGTTGTAGAAGTTCTACGCCAACAGATTCTTCTCTCGCACTTCTCGTTTGTGGAACTCTCTTTTAGTTTCTTGATTTCCAGTCAAGTTTGATCTTCAAAAATTTAAATGCAATGTCAATTGTTATCTTCTTAATTCTTTTTTTTATTTTATTGTTCTCTCTCCTTAAAAAGTTTTTTTTTTACTCATGTCTCTCACATTCACTAACCCCTTGCATCTTAGTGGCTTTATTACCTTGTTTGGGGTGAAATGATGAAAAGAAAAAATCTTCGAAAATTTAAATGCAATGTCAATAGTTATTTTCTGTGATATTAATTCCTGTTATTTTACTGTCCTCTTCTCCTTAATAGTTTATTTGTCTCGTGTTCTCTAACAAACACTAACCCCCGCTTTATTGCCTTGCTTTACGTAAAATGCGACGCTTGTTGAACCTTTACGCAAACGAAACTCTGAATTCGAGACAGGCGTTGTGTAATAAGGAACGAGGGCTTAGTAAATTTAATCCTCACGGGGGATTTCGAGTGCAAGGGATATTGGAAAAAGCAGCGAGTCATCAACCTGACGAAATCGTTATCCACAGTCTTCCGGATTACTCTTCTATTGTTCTCACTCTTCAATGATACTTCTGTATTCTAGTTCTTTCACGCCCAATAACCCTCTTCTCTTTTGTGTCTTAGTGGCTTTACCACCTTCCTTGGGCGGTGAATTCGATCAAAAAATAAAAAACTTGTATCGATGGATGGTAGAACGAGAAGTGGAAGGCTTTGCAATGGAGAGAAACGCTGCTAAGAGCCATGAGGAGAAGGAGGTTGCGAAGAGCCATGATCACCCATGCCCTGAAGGGACACGACACATAGGAGAATTAATTGCAAACGGTAGAAAATCTGTATAGGATTTAACATTGTTAAGCGTTTTTTTTTTTTTGGTTGGGGGTAGACAATCTAGGCCTCGAGTTATTTACCGAGTGGCTAGGTTTGCCTTTAGGCCTTTTTTCTTTTTTTCAGTGTTGTTTTTATTCGAGACTGTATCTGAATAAGAGTTTTAGGTTTTAGGTTTTGACAAGCTGTTCCATCAACGGTCCGTGTTTTTCTTATATATATATATATATATATATATATATATATATATATATATCCTGTTAAAATGAGAACAAAAATAATATGATTCCACTGTACGTATTGAAAAGAAGGCCAAATACAGAGTAGAGCTAAATATTATGTATATTTAGGATATTAAAACATGTTTAAAATCGCTACACAATTGCAATTATGTTTCAACACCTTAAATGTGTCTCTTCAGGCGATGTTATGACCTACGCTAAATTCACCGGAATTTTTTAAAATACAGGTCCTGGCCCGAAGTTGTCTGCATGCAAAACCGAGACAATTTCCTTATGGGCAGATACATAATGTTACATTATTTTGTAAGATGTATCGAGGTCTGACGCTAAAAGTTCTCAAGAAGCAAAAGCAAAAGAGATTGGGGGTGGGGGGTAATTTAACATAATGCTAGCCAGATTACCAGTAGTTTAACATCGCCTGAAGAGACACATTTATGATGATGAAACATAACTGTAATTGTGTAGCGATTTTAAACATGTTTTAATATTCTAAAATAAATAATCTTATATGTAAAGTACAATGTATGTATGCTTGTGCGTGCGTGTGTCCAAGCAACTCCTCCGCTCCCACTGGTCCGATTTCAATGATTAATATCTCATTCAATAGCCCAAGAAAAGTTAAGTGCAGGGAACGATTTTCGTTGAGCTCAGATTCAGGGTTGCCAGATTATGCAAGATTAAAAAGTATATTTATATAACATACCAGCTACTATCGTTGCTTTCATGGTTCTTATTTCTTTTTGTATCCAAAATTGCAGCTAGATTAAAATTTTAAGCTAGCTTAAAAGCCGCCATATCGGGTGCTAGCTCCTGTAAAGGACTCTTAGTTTGGCCATAATTACAATAGCATGGGCGGACTAGATGAGATAGGCATCAATAAACTCTTCAAGAACTCAAAATTGATCGCTGCATTTCAGTATTAAATTAATCTTTAAGTTTATCTTTTAAAAGTTCAATGATAATTCTTCTGCTGCCACTTCATTTAAAGACAATTTGAGGTAAGTAGATCCTTATTTTCCGTACAAACAATTACTTTTATTTCCTGGGTGACAGAGCAGAGGACATTTTATAGGATAAAATTAATATAGTGTAAAGATGGAAAAATAGAAATTAGAATTAGTTATACATTCAACATTTGAAGAGTTAACCCCGAACCTGTAGATGAATGTTATGATCCCTGTTTATAAATTCCAGTTGCATATGGTCTTTTTAAATTTTACGAGCTTTCATCTGTTCCTACAGACATCTTCAGATATGGAAATAGATTTGTTTTTGTTTTTTACTTCTCAGTAATAACAGGACAACGAAAATATAGATGTAATCCGAAAAATGTTTTTAGAAATGTATTATTGTTAATTGTATGAAATTTTTTTGGAGCGTGCGGTCGCAACGCTGAGGTTGAATTTTTAAGTTTTAAGATTGTGCGTTTTTGTACTAATATGGTAATAGGAGAATTCTTTTGTACTGGTAGGTTTTTCAGTCAATGTGGCATGAACTAAATTGTTCAATAAATACAGGAATGTCACAGTTATTATCCGAAAGTTGCACGTCGGATCAGTTATTTTAATATCAAGTATATGGTGCAGTTCAGTTTACATTTCATGAATCATTCATACAAAAACAGATATAGAAGTTAATGATTTTAATGGCGAGAATACATTTTCGCAAACAAATTTAATAAAGTACATTAACCCCGAACCTGTAGATGAATGTTATGATCACTGTTTATAAATTCCAGTTGCATAAGGTCTTTTTTTTAGTTTTTACAAGATTTCATCTGTTCCTACAGACATCATCAGGTATAGAAGTAGATTTGTTTTTGTTTTTTACTTCTCGTTAATAACAGGACAACGAAAATATAGATGTAATATATATATATATATATATATATATATATATATATATATATATATATATATATATATATATATATATATTCGTTGTCCTGTTACCAAAACGTAACTAATAACTGATACATCAAAATACAGCTATAATGAACACGCAGACATCCCTTGTCTGGTTGAATTGGATTTCTCTGTATTCTTGGAAACGTGAATTATGATTTTTGCTGTGTCTTTAAAACCCAGTAATTTTAAAAGTTACCCCAAAATTCGCTTGAGGATGAAATGGAACTAACGTCTTTAATTTAATTACAAAATTAAATTCGGA
>OZ010612.1:66647631-66665131 GCA_963932145.1 Acanthosepion lycidas
TAATTAATATTTTTTTTTAAAGATTCAGATTTATTCAATGTGTTCCCTATTGTTGATGCTGATCTGTAAGTTTGTTTTTATATTCAGCTCCATCGATGTCAATGATAGACGAACATCACTCCTTTTCACAATATCGAGTCTATTACTATATTAATTTAGATTAATATTTTAATATTCTATTTTATTAATATTTAAAATTAATATTATTATTTATTATTAATATATTAAATTAATTTATATAATAAATTATAATCTTCATATAATTTTCCTTTATATATATATATATATATATATATATATATATATATATATATATATATATATATATATATATATATATATTCATTCCTTCCTTTATATATCCTTCGCAGTTTTTATTCAAATTTTACATTCAAAACATCCGGTACAATAAAAGAGTCGCTAATTTACATCGCTTGATTTCATTTTCTGCTACTTCTAGAGTTGTTTTTCAATTTTTAGTATTTTAATATGGCGTAGATTTCTGTAGAAATTCCAATTCTCAGTTGTAAGAACCGTTCCGAAGTGAAATGACACTATGGACCGCTAAAATATTACCGTGGATCCTCAATTCGCTATTTTTTTATGTGTATCCCCAGTGGTGATATATAGACTGCCAGAGTTCATATGGACCCCGCTTGAGTAACACTGCTCTAATCACATATTATTTCCCAAAAATAACTTTGTGGAAAATCTTCTGATGAAGTTATAACAAAAGCGAAATATTTTAAATTTATAAATGTTTTCCTAGTAATTTGCTCACTGTCGGATTTAATCCATAATTTTGGAAAATTATATATATATATATATATATATATATAGAGAGAGAGAGAGAGAGAGAGAGAGTGAGAGGGGAGAGGGGGGAGAAAAGAGAGAGAAAGAGATTAATTAATGTCCAACTGACTTATTTTTCGACCGATATCATGGACATAGCGCTCATCAGGTCAGAATTCAGTCAGTTGATTGTGTAATTCCTCATGCTTAATGTCGGATCGTCCCTTGATGTGATCAGCCTGGTGCGCTTTTGATCAGGTGTCAGAAGACGTGCCACCCACCGAGGAGAAATCTTCGTCATGACAAGCTTACTGGGCAGAATATTCTTAACTCACTCACGGGATATGCCAATAGCATTGTTTATTTGACTTATCGCCAATCGCCTGTCATCGATCAACATGTGATGAACATGATCAATGTTTTGTTTTTTTGTTTTTTTCTCTCAGTTGCAGGGCGTCCAAACCTTGGGTCATCTTCAAAACTGTTCCTACACTTCTTAAATGCAGTTAAATTCTACTAGATATATTTATTAATACTTATTTGTTTAAATTTCATGTTTTTTGTTTCTTTTATTTTTGCCAGTCAATCCACCAAATATTGTTTCCGGACAATTGTATGGGAAATCATTAAATATTTGCTTAAGAAACGTCCACACTTCGCAACAACATTGACGAGTCTCGAAACAGATTTGTTGAACCTCATCATTTCAGGAGAGACAGAAGTATGTTTATTTACGTGAAAGGTATCTGTTGTGTGTTAAATCGATCTTTTAAATTCCATGAATAAAGCAAAGAAAAAAAAAAAGAAGGATTTCTGAAAGAGAAAGGTAGCCAGCCTACGTTTAGCCTCTTTCGTACGTGAAGGAAAGTAAGGAAAAATAACAGAACAGAACCAAGTTCAACTTCATTGAGAAATGGTAAACAAAACAGATTCTAGAAGCATCAAAGACTGAGAAGCTTTTGAAATTTCCTTTTTTTTTCTTCTGAATACCGCAACTCTTGTAATGAGTTCGGTGCGAATTTCTTCAACAGTGATTTCGAGATTCGGATAAAAGAGGCGCATCATTGTTGTTGAAAGTTTACGAATTTTTCATCAATTTTCGATCGCATTTGAGCGAGTTATTTGCTTAAGTTATTTGTTCTCAAAGTGGATTTGCCTAAGTGGCAACGAAAATGACGTACGTGTTCGTCTGTTTAATCTATGCCTCCACCAGAATTCAATATGGGTGATGTTAAAACGCTACTGAATGAGTTCCACATTTGAACAATATTTAAATAAGTCACTACTCTTCTGAACGGCATGTACTTGATTATCAATATAGGGTTTGTAAGCACAAAAGGCAATAGTTTGCATTCCTTAGATGAAGCCTTGTCAATTATTATTTATTTTTGACTAGAATTTCTTTCATTTTATTTCTCTTGCTTTTCCACCAAGTATTAGGTTGGTGCAAAAATAATGACGTAATAATGTCGTTTTTTGTCGTATTTTTTAACGTCAAAAAACAACATTATTACGTCATTATTTTTGCACCAACCTAATAGCAATAGTCTTAAGTTGTCTGAATTTCTTAGATGAAGCCATGGCAATTATTATTCATTTTTCACTAGTATTTCTTTCATCTTATTTCTCTTGCTTTTCCACCAAGTAGTAATAGTCTTAAGTTGTCTGAATTTCTTAGATGAAGCCTTGGCAATTATTATTCATTTTTCACTAGTATTTCTTTCATCTTATTTCTCTTGCTTTTCCACCAAGTAGTAATAGTCTTAAGTTGTCTGAATTTCTTAGATGAAGCCTTGTCAATTATTATTCATTTTTCACTAGTATTTCTTTCATCTTATTTCTCTTGCTTTTCCACCAAGTAGTAATAGTCTTAAGTTGTCTGAATTTCTTAGATGAAACCTTGTCAATTATTATATAGAATGGTTGTTATTATGAATGAATGAATCTGGTGCAAGGAAAAGAAAGTCAAAAAAATAACTTTGATATGGGGGTGGTGTAATAGATGGCTGTTCAGAATGAAAACTCGGAAAATCGACTTCGAATTCGTGTCACACTCGTTACATCCACCAACGCGCAAATACTCAAGTGAAATGGTGAACAGCTTATGTCTTCTCACACAGCTATGAGTTAAATAGTATATGTATCTGGGAAAATCAAATCGTTAATTCAGTATTCACTCGCAAAAAGAATAACTTTAGATTTTAAATCAACTATAAAATGTTGATAAACCGTAAAAAAATATAAGTCAATCTTCAAGCCTTTTAGTAGATATATTAGTTCTAGCCTACCTGGAATTATTCGATGTAATATTTATAGGATTCATTTTTTTTTATCATCTTATTTACATGGATCACCGAAGTTAAGCAACGTCGAGGGGAAAACCTTCCTTTTCATGCTCTGTTTTTGTAATTCTTTTTTTCATGCATGAAGATCCATATTTACCGAAGAACGTTATTATTTTACATGACCGGGTGTGGTCTAAGGGTCGTGGTGCAGCTGAACAGCTGGCCAGTTAACGTTCACATACTCGGGTTGAAAACCGACGTAGCTTGTCTTAAACAAGAAGATCTTGTTGAGTATGACGCCCTCCAGGTCAAACCACAAACATCTCAAGCTTTAAAGGCTTACTTTGGTCCAGGATATTGATTCCATCAGAATGGGTGACCCTTGGCTTGGCCGTTGACTTCAATTTAGATCACCCCCACCCTAGCCCGGAGACGTCGTGTCATCACCGTACATGCTGGCATAGATAAGCATAGATTGCCAGTCTAACCCATCGTACGGGATTGACTGTTGACCTTACAAGAAGGTCGACACGCCCTTTGATATATTTTGCTTTTAATTCTGCTGGGTGCGTAGCCATCCGGCGTACCAGAACATGTCAAGAATCTTTACATGCTGAGAAAACTTTATTACTGAAGAGAAATGATAATGAAATAACAGGACTCAAAAAGGACGGATGATTTTTCGGATACACAGGCCGGTAGCCGATATAAAATACTGTTTAAAATAATCGGAACGTCTATTTAAATTCGAGTATACCCCTAAAAGGGGATAAAAAGTTTCACGTAAAAAATTAAACAAAATGAATTACATCTTCATATATATATATATATATATATATATATATATATATATATATATATATATACTAGCAGTAGAGTCCGGCGTTGCCCGGGGATGTAACAGTAAGAGATAGATCAAGTATCGACCATCATAAAGACTGAAAAATAAAATTGACAAAGATTATTGTTTAAGGTTGACGGACACGCATGTCTTAATTAGTTTTTTTTTTTTTATTTTTTTTTTTTTTATGAATTGATCAAACTCAAACTCAAACAAAAACATTGTTTTCAATCGTTATGAGTCTATCGATTGAATAGAATTTTATTATAAACAAAATTGTCTTGTAAATGGAATTTTAAAGCATTCTGAATGTAAAAATAAAGAAAAAAGTGTGCAAGACAATAAGAAACACTGCCTGCCAAAAAAAAGTTTTGCTGAAATCGGTTGAAAAATGTAGGAAATCCGATCCCATATATAAACGAACACACACACACACACACACACACACACACACACACACACACACACACACACACACACACACACACAAACAACCTGGGTTTTATAATAAGTATAACTCGATATGAGTTGTCCCTCTTTCATTCCCGCGACAGCGATGCCTCTTAATCTTGTTTTCAAATTGATTTCATGCAAAAACAATTGTGTTTTTCAAAATTTTGGTACTGTCAGAACCACCGCAAGGTAATTTTACGTAGTCCTGTGAAGTTTTGTTGAAATCGGTTGAAAAATGTAGGAAATCTGATCCAATATATAAACGTACAGACACACACACATATATATATATAATGTGTGTATGTATATATATATATATATATGTGTGTGTGTATTTCTGAGATGAGGCATTATGTTCAATACCTGGTTAAGGCGGTGGAGTACTTGGAGAGGGAGGATTAACAGAAGATAACTGATAAATGACGTCTATTAGACATGGCACGTTGAACTAGAACAGTCTACCCCAGTGAGCGAAATTAAGGGTTCAGTTCGACATTCTAACCACCTGAAGACGGTCGGGGCGTACAACAGCCGAAACGTTGTGATAAATATGGTAACAAAGTAAAATGTAAATAGTGTATATATATATATATATATATATATATATATATATATATATATATATATATATATACTATTTACGTATAGTATATATATATATATATATATATACTATTTACATATAGTATATATATATATCTATATATATATATATATATACTATTTCCATTTTACTTTCGGCTATCCATTTTCTCCTTTTGCAGGGTTGAAATATATTAACTGTTGACTAGAAATAGATTGTTGTATGCATGCATTTATATAATGTTTTCCTATTCAAAACACGGTTAAGATATTGTGTCAATGTTCATAGTTAATATTATTGAGTGTTTTTTGTTTTTTTATTAATAAGGCTTCCATTATTTTTAGCCATTTTTGCATGTAGATGATGCTATTATATTTGTGTTGTCAACAAATATGTTACGAATAGGGTCCAGTAGGTCTCCATGAGTATTTAAATAAGACCTAATTGAGCTACGATCAGAAAGATGTAGTGTGAGTATTCTTGTTAAACATTTGATTTTAGTAATAATACATTTACAACTTGATTTTTTAAGCGTTTCACCCCAAGCAAAGCGGGAAGCCACTAGCATGCAAGGGATTACAGAGAGTTGGAGCGATAGCAAATAGGAGTGATAGAGGAAAGGATGAAGAGAAGGTTAGGGGATAGATCAGGGCATCTGGAGACGTCGATTGACATTACATTACATTACATTTGACATTACATTTGAATAGTTGGAGATTATAGCTATCAGGGAAACAGGAAAAGGGGAGGGAGTTCCACAGGCGAGAGGTGCGAGAGATGAAGCTATTGGGGTAGAAAAGACGACTATATTTAACAGTTTCGACAGTGAAAGGGTGGGAGCAGGATGCCAGCCGAATTGAACGCTTAAATTCATGAAATCTGGGAACCAGTGAAAGCAGCCCATCGGAGCAGTTACCGTGAAAGTATTTGTAAAAAAGACAGAGGGAGGCGATGTCTGTGAGAGAGCGACTGCAGACGAGATGCCAGATCAGGGCCAATTACATTGCATATCTGTCTCTGGATCTTATCAAGATCCTTGAGACAAACAGAAGGTGCTCCAGACTTTAGTAATAATACATTTACAACTTCAGTTTATAAAAAAATAACTGGTAAAAAATATGATATACAATCCCCACAAATTTTATAAGAAATTTGACAAATGTAATACGTTTCATTGAAACTAGATTTGATTACGTGTTTTGCCATTGAAGGCTTCATCAGATTAAAAAATGAAAGAATGAATTGTGCTCATGTGTATTTGTGTGTATAATTAAATAATGAATGATTAGTACTTTATTTTCTAAACTGGCCCTTCTGAAGGATTCTATGAAGATTTTCTTGTCTCTGATTCATTTCGAAAAAAAAAGGCGATACGAATTTCTTGTTTTCGAGAGATTCTGAAAATGCGATGGGGGATTATCATTAATTCGATACAAAAAATGTTCGTAAAATATATTAACAACTTTCGACATGAACTAAGAATTATAAAGAAAAAGTACAAAATAAATATTAACAGCATTTTTAAAAGTCATTCATTTTCCTTCTTTAATCACGAGGAACGCCAGCTTAGGGAAAAAGTAACATGACTCATTATTAAACATACACACAAATACACAAACACACACATTTCTTTATTTCGTTTTTTAATCTGATGAAGCCTAGAAAGGCGAAACGCGTAATCAAATCTATTTTTATGAAACGTTCTCTATTTGTCAAATTTCTTAATATATATATATATATATATATATATAAATGAACATTGAAGTCAACACTTACAGGTGACAGTGTTGACTTCAATGTTCACTTTTATATTTACATACGCTCTATCTCTGATATTGAGCACTTTATCCCATAATATAGGACACCGTACGACTATATTGCTTCATATATATATATATATATATATATATATATATATATATATATATATATATATATATATATATATATATATAAGAAGTTTTATTTAGTAAACTAACAAAGTCTCTAACTTTAATTTTTTATTGTATTTTTCCAATTTTCTGATAAGCTGTTGAGTATTGTGCTTGAATTGTGGATAAACTGTCCAAAGTTCATATTTTGTTATTTTTGTTCAAGAATTTCGACTTGTATACTCATTATCAAGAACCGATGTGTTGTCTGTGTGGTAGCTGTCTGTGTTGCAAAGGAATTCCTTTGTCCGAACTTGGCTTTCTTTGGAAGCTGGACATTTGAAATGGCCTAGCGTGATGTCATGTGCAACGGCTATCGGGATCAAGGCCGTACAAAAAGAGTAAGATTTTTTTATTTATTAGTTTCATTCAATTTATTTTTTTTATTATTATAATAAAGTATGTGCTCACATTAATTATATCATATTTATTTTGTACCAGACAGACACCACATCTGTTCATTCATTTTCTCACTGAAACCAAGTAGTGTTTTCTCTCTGTAAGCAAAACGAAATAGTCAATTATTTATGCTCGAATTGAGGAATCGGAGTAAGTAAAGGTATGAATCCTCTTCTAGATTTTCCCAGAGGAGTAATGGATAGTGGCTCGGAATGAGGAATCGGAGAGCCGAGTTCGAATTCCAGTCGAATCCATTACATTCACTTACGTGCTAATACCCTTGGGAAAGTTATGAATCCTCTTCTAGATTTTCCCAGAGGAGTAATGGATAGTGGCTCGGAATGAGGAATCGAAGAGCCGAGTTCGAATTCCAGTCGAATCCATTACATTCACTTACGTGCTAATACCCTTGCGAAAGGTATGATTCCTCTTCTAGATTTTCCCGGAGGAGTAATGGATAGTGGCTCGGATTGAAGAATCGGAGAGCCGAGTTCGAATTCCAGTCGAATCCATTACATTCACTTACGTGCTAATACCCTTCGGAAAGGTATGAATACTCTTTTAGATTTTCCCGGAGGAGTAATGGATAGTGGCTCGGATTGAAGAATCGGAGAGCCGAGTTAGAATTCCAGTCGAATCCATTACATTCACTTACGTGCTAATAACCTTGAGAAACGTATGAATCCTCGTCTTCTTCTCGGTCTGTCCTGCTATTTATGGATAAATACAAACTTGTATGGCAACAGTTTTACCGCAGAAAAAATCGGGAAAAATCTGCCTCGTCAGTCATGTATCTTTCGATACATGATCGCCTAATCATGGCACATAAGCGGCTGATTTATGAGAAATTGGTAGGACATAATATCGTGTGAACTAAAAGGTGGGACAAGCACAATTGAAACAAAATTTTGTTACTGTATTGGGGTCTGTAAAACAAATCGGATATCAGATGTTCTGGTTTGTTTGCCCTCGTTTGTTAACCAATGACCCTTGTTCGTAATCATGACACAGTTATGTTGGTTGACTTAACTTGACGTTCGGTTTTTCAAAGTCGATTTTTTTTATATGGATTATCCAGTAAGGATTGAACACTGTAGTAATATTTAACTAAATTAACTTCGCTAACCACTACCCCGCCTCACAAATATACACCGAATATCCTATGGCACCTTTATCTACGCCAACCTTGCACACCGTTGATCTGACTAATTGCCCTACGGGGTCAAGTGATGACCAGTCAGCGAAACGAAGTAAGTCGCTGATGGCTACTCTGTTTTCACTTGTGGAAACTTCAGAACTTGAACATTAAATTGTGTGGAGATATTTGTTTTGATCGATATTGACCGTTAACCCTTGCAAGACTAAATTTTATTTTTGGGATTCTTGGGAAGTTTTTCGTTTCAATATCACTTCTTTGTATTACCATCTCGGCCACTGGGTGCTCTATACTTTTAGCTTTGTACCACATTTAAGCTATGCTTACTGAGTCGTTATTCATTTAAGCTTAAGGGGAAGCATCCTCCAAGCAGTATCTTTCCTTCTGGATGGGGACTTAGTTTATTGCCCGGCCGCCTGAGGCGTACCCAAAAAGATGAAGTGCCGAGGATACTTGAGCAATTTTTCCACGGTTAAGCCCACTTTAAATTGACCTTGTGTTTCATTCGTTAGCGGCGTGGACGCACTGAAAAATGCCTCTCGTATTGCCAGCTAAAGTACTTCTGGAAAATCTTGCATTACTGGAAATCATATTTAATGTACGAGGGTAAATTTAAAAAAATATCGACATTTTCGTCATATGGTGGAGTAATGGATAGCGGCTCGGATTGAAGAATCGGAAAGCCGAGTTCGAATTCCAGTCAAATCCATTACATTCACTTAGGTACTAATACCCTTGGGAAAGGTATGAATACTCTCCTTCTCCTGCGCAGCTATGGGTAAATAGCAGGACAGTCTAGGTTTTATAGCTTTGGATAGCAGAAAGAAATGGCAACCTATTGCGGGGAAAAATCTGCCTCATCAGTCATGTATCGAATGATACATGATCGCCTAAGCGTGCTTCACACATGGCATATAACAGACTGGCATATAACAGACTGACTGAGTACTTGGGTTTCATTAATATGTCCCTCACCCAATACAGAAATGGACAATTCAACGAGGAGACACGGTGGAGTAATGGATAGCGGCTCGGATTGAGGAATTGGGGAGCCGAGTTCAGTCTGAAGTCTGGAGTGAGGTCCGTCAGGAGTCTGTCAGTCAGTCAGTCAGAGCGAGTCAGTCAGTCGAGTCAAGAGTCGAGTCAGAGGCAGTCCGAAACAGAGTCGCGTTCAGACAATTACTACAAGACATTGGAATAGTGATACTGGTGGAGACTACATTGTTCTTCCTACTAAACCTGATTGTTCGTACTAACACTTTCTACTTCTCTGCATCCTTTTGTAATATATCTGTGTTATTCCATATCCGCGTTCGAGTTCTTCTTTATTGGTTCTACCTTGGACCATCACCGTGGTACAAGGACCTTTGGATCGTAACAGAACATAATAATGAAAAAGGACTTGATGAGTTTGACAATCACAGGTCATACTGAAGGCCAGAGGGATAAAGGAAAGCAGCGCATGGTCCGTGTCTAACGAGCTTGTGTAAATGGTTGGCAGGATAGGGATTAGGAGAGATAGCAAAAAGGAAGCATTTACTAGGAGCTACAAAAGATAGGAAACTGTGGAGAGCTATGTTCGCTCACATCTTGAAGGAGTCCACACACATAGAAGAAGAACAAGCTTGTGTAAATGGTTGTAAGAAGAGTGGTTAGGAGATATAGCAAAAGGATAAACTTTACTAAGGGCTACAAAGGACAGGAAACTGTGGAGAGCCATGATCATTCACATCTTGAAGGAGTTACATCACATAGAAGAACAACGATCTTGTGTAAATGTTTGGCAGAACAGTGTTTAGGAGAGATAGCAAAAAGACAGCATTTAATAGGAGCTACAAAGGACAGGAAACTGTGGAGAGCCATGATCGCTTCTGTGGAGGACTCTTAGTTTTGTCATCATCACAATAGCTAGGGAGGAGTAGATGCGATAGTTATTAATAAACTACAGAAGAACTCAAAACTGATCGCTGCATTTATGCATTGAATTAATGTTTAAACTTATCCTTTAAAAGTTCAATGATAATTCTTCTGCTGCCACTTAATTTAACGACGATTTGATGTACGTAGATCCATATTTTCCGTACAGTCAATTATTTTTATACGTACAAGAATCTAGTTTCCAGTTTACTCTGCGTTTGCGAGAATTATAAACAAATCACGAAGCCAAACGCTTCAAAAACTTGGAATTTGGGTCCATAAAGAAATATTTACGCATGACCAGTTGTATGTTGTATGCTCAAGAGTAAGAAATCCTAAGAATTGATTATTAGCTGTTGTCAAGGAAAAAAAGGAAATTTTATTAAGAAACATAGTTTACCATGAAGTCGTATGAAATTAAATTAAATTAGAGAAACTATTAAACCGCAGAAGTATGGTTTTGGCCAAAGTATTTTTCCAAACAAATCAGCTTTATTCAAATTTCATCGATTAGTTTGAGAAATTGAACGAAACGTAGAGTTTGTAAATCTCGATAAACAATGTTAGCGATAACTTCAACAAATAACGTGCTGCAAACTTTTGGTAACATCAAAATACAAGGTGGCAATGAATTCAAATATTGTAAAATAAAGTTGTGTGGTTGGATGATATATATATATATATATATATATATATATATATATATATATATGTTGGATGAAAGATATATGTATATAGGAATATATATATATATATATATATATATATATATATATATATATATATATATATATATATATATGTTGGATGAAAGATATATGTATATAGGAATATATATATATATATATATATATATTGTATTCTTATATACAATATATCTTTCATCCAACATATATATATATATATATATATATATATATATATATATATATATATACGGACAAAGAACACGCAAACACCTCCTCTGTCTAGTGGAAGTGAATTATGATTTTCGCTGTGTCTTTAAAACCCGGTAATTTTAAAAGTTACTCCAAAATTCGCTTGAGGATGAAATGGAACTAGTGTCTTTAATTTAATTACAAAATTAAATTCGGACCTTCCATTTTTGAAACATGGTTAGAACTGTGTAGCGGAAAAAACATATTTTAAATCAATTAATTTATAATATTAATGCTCTGTAAATTTACATTGAGCACTATTTTGTAAAAATAAAAATATCTATAAGAACACCGGATTATATATCTTACTGTTCTTTCTTTTTATTTTTATATATATATATATCAATTTTATATATATATATATATATATATATATATATATATATATATATATATATATATATAAATTTGTAAATAATGTGTTGGCATTTCATTTCCGTTCAAATTTGAATTCTATTTTCAGCCTAATTTCATTGGCTTAAATCGTATCAACAACTTCTCATAATGTTATTTTCTTCATTTTCCTCTTCTCTGTAATACTGAATCTCCTTCTTTCTTTCTTTTGTCTTTTCTTTCTACTTCCCTTGCTAGTGGGTGTTCAGTTCTTAAGCTTTCTTTTGCCTTTCCTCTTCATTTTCCATTTAGGAATTTCTTATTTTCTTTCCTTTTCTTCTTTATGAAAATCTTTTTTTTTTTTCTTTTACCTTAAACGGAAAATTTTCCAAAATTGGAAATTGAAAAATGAAGTGATGTTTCATGAATTGCAATTTTAAATAAAATCGTTTATTACCATCATTCTTAACTACTTGTTGAGACGTTGTTTCGAAACAAAATGTATAATTTTGTAGTAGTAACTTACATGTTCTAATGTAAAAGTGCATAACATATATATATATATATATATATATATAATGATAAAATATAGTTTTAAGGCACACTATATTTATGGGTTAAAGTGCTCCAGAGGCAGCGATTGCATTTAGCATAAAACATACTGAATGTCCACTTTATATATATATATATATATATATATATATATGTGTGTGTGTGTGTGTGTGTGTGTGTGTGTGTGTGTGTGTGTGTGTGTGTGTGTGTGTGTGTGTGAAAAGTGTCTGTATATAAATATATATATATATAATTATTTATATATTATATGCGCGGTACTTATTAGAAAGAACCCAGGGTCACAAACTCACATCTATCCGACCAAATATATATATATATATATATATATATATATATATATATATATATATATATATATATATTATCCCTCAGCGATGGCACGACTCGGAGTTTCAGGCACACCGCAATCTTCAGGTGAGTATAGATTAACACCAACATTATATTTACGATATTTTATATATATATATATATACACAGTTCAAAATTTTGAGTCCACCCCGGGTAAGTTTTTAAATTGGCCCCTTTCAGTAGTTGTTTTTTTACTTTAAATAAGACAAAATTACAAGATACAAGATTAAAAAAGTGATTTATAATTTTTTTATTATTGCAAAAAGAAAAAAAAAATGGAGGCATTTTATGATAAAATTTTGCTCTCGTCAAAATATCGTCCTTTAGCCTTGATTACTGCACCACAAATTTTAGGCATTCGTTGCAAAAAAGTTCTCAAAGTATAAGTTTGATAATTGCTTCTATTTTTTTTTTCTTTTTTTTTTTTGAATGAATCTAAGAGCTTTTTTCGTTTTTGGGTTTTTTGTTTTTGTTTTTGTTTTTTTTAACACTTTTTGTCAAATTCATTCTGGGGGTACTTTCAAACTTTTGAACTGTAGTGTACAAATGAAATAAGGAATGTTAATGTAGGTTTGAAAATAAACTGTAGTAGAATAAAATTATCTATCTATCTATCTATCTATCTATCTATCTATCTATCTATATATATATATATATATATATATATATATATATATATATATAGAGAGAGAGAGAGAGAGAGATAGATATAGAGACATGTATATAACAATACTTTTAGTGGGTACACGTGTTTGAGTTCTAGCCCTGTTTTGGGGATTTTTTATTTATTATCATTATATTAAACAGTGTAATTAATGCCAACTGACCTAAATTGAGATGCCCTACTAAAGAAAAATTGTGTCTTTGGCAGGAATCAAAGCAGAGACCCTTTTTTTTATATTGGGTTAAGATTTCAACTCCCTACCCCAGAAGATAAGTGCTCTGTTTCATGGCATATTGGACGAATAAAATAAATAAATAAACAAATAAATAAATCTATGCCGAGTGAAATTCTTAGGACGATTAATATGAATTTTTGATTTGGAGATTGTAACGTAGGGGTCATTATCAGTTAACGATAAGATAGTTTTAAAAAATATATTATTCTTGTAAGTGAGAAAAAAAAAAAAGGAAGGAACCATAATCGTTTATTTTTTACTTATTTACAATCAAAATTGATTTTCATTTTCTTGTTCAGTGACTCCTCTTTGGGGATTAAAAGAATTTGATACCGCAAAAACCGTATTATTTTCAGACTTCGCGATTCAAAAAGCTAAGTAGAATACTAACAATTCAGGCCGGTAGTTGAAAAGTAAATAAATATACTGTTTAATAAATAAACGGATCCCCCATTCAGATACAAGCATTCACTAAAAATAACTTTAAAGTGCCGGATTAATAAAAATCCATTCTAAAAAATGCCTTTTCTATAAGTACTTTTATGGTAATTGTTCTGAGGTACTTTCCTCTGTGGTACCTAGAGTTTATGAATTTAAGTGCAGTACTAGATTCGCAACAAGGTCTTGTCAAGTATTTACATTAGTCGGACTATTGTCCTCATCTTTGTCGCCATATTTGTCACAACGTTTCGGCCGCTGTACGCACCGGCTTTCTTCAGGTGGTACAGTGGATAAAGGCGTTGGTTAGATCCAGTGACAGACCCAAAGAGTGTGAGTTCAATACCCGGTTAAGGCAGTGGAGAACAGTGCGAAAAATTAGCAGGCGATAACTGATAACTGGCATCCATCAACCATGGCACGTGGAACTAGAACAGTCTACCCCAGTGATCGAAATAAAGGCTTCTGTTCGAAATTCCAACCACCTGAAGAAGGCCGAAGCGTACAACGGCCAAAACGTTGTGACAAATATGGCGAAAAAATGAGGACAATAGTCCGACTAATGTAAATACTGTACATAATACCTCATCTCAGAAATATAGACAGACTCTGAAGGTTTTGTCAAGTTACAGTCGAAATGGCTAGATGTAACCGTAATTTCTATGCTTCTTCACTCGCACTTCTCGCTTGTGGAAATTCCTTCTGGCTTCTTGCTTTCCAGCCAAGTTCGATTTTTAAA
The DNA here is from genome assembly GCA_963932145.1 of Acanthosepion lycidas. NCBI lineage: Eukaryota > Metazoa > Mollusca > Cephalopoda > Sepiida > Sepiidae > Acanthosepion > Acanthosepion lycidas. Next base: position 66,662,257 of record OZ010612.1, read on the forward strand.
AATTTAAATGCAATATCAAGCGTTATTTAATGACTTCTTGATTCTCTTCTTTTATTGTTCTCGCTCCTTATTAATGTTTTCCTTTTTCTTATTCTTTTGTGTCTTAGTGGATTTATTGCCTTGCTTGGGGTGAAATGATTAAAAAAATTGTCCCGTTTTGTACAATCCTGAGAACCGTTTTATTATCACCCGCATTTTTAGCGGTTACCTATATTTGAGAAGAGGTTCCGGTCTATGATCTCAAGAACACTTAAAAAAGAGTACCCTTATATAAAATTAACGGATAGTGCACAAAATAAATAAATCATTTCATTAAATTAATAGGCCGTTGTATAAAATGAATAGATCACTATATATTAATTATGAATAATTATGTAAAATTTGCGGGTTTTATTTGAAAATTATTAAATCATTATTATTGCATCGTTATATAGAAAAATTAATGGATTATTCTAGAAAATTGACAGATAAAAATCAATGGGTTATTCTATAAAACTAACAGACAATAATAAAATTTAATAGATTATTCTATAAAATTAACATATAATAATAAAAATTAATGGATTATTCTATAAAATTAACAGTAATATGAAAATTAATGTTTCTTTGATTGATTCATTTTTTTACTGTTTATCAACCATTTGCAGGTTATTTAAAGCCAGAAAATATTTTTACATAGTAAGAATTGTTTGTGCGAGGTGGGAAATACTTGCCAGTACTACTGACGACTGAAATTCAATTTCTTTTCTATTATTTAGTTGCTATTTTTTTTTTAATGATTTATCAACCCTTTGCAGGTTATTTAAAGCAAGAAAATATTTTAAGATTGTAAAATTTGTGGGAAGATAATCATGCTTTAGTGAAACAAGTCTTACTAATTAACCCATAGCTGGGGAGATAAGAGGTGTTATTTTAACTACCTATTATTTTAACTACCTTCAATTCTCGGTAATATTTATTGTTTTACAAAGCTGATTAGAATTGGAAACAAAAAACTAAACGTATGATAAAAGTGAATTCATACAGGTGTTTTTGCTTTTATGAAAGAAATAATAAACACTATTAGATTGTTTATTTACAAGAATAATTTTACATTTACAATATTCTAGAAACGAATACAATTAAAGCAATATTTATCATTAACTAATTTATAAGGAAATAAATACGAAAACAATTTTTTTTATTCATAAATTTATAAAAATTTATGAAATTATTAAAATAATAAGGAAATTCTTATTATTTACCATTTTATAAAGTTTAAATTAATTGGCAGCCAATGTTTTCACATCAAGCAATTTCAAGTTTGTTTATATATATATATATATATATATATATATATTTTTTGCATTATAAAGTTGGGAAAGAAATTGAAAGACTAACTGCTGTACAATATAATGACTTTATTTTGTGATAAAGCAAAAAATATCTTGGATGTGCAGGTGGTGTAATAACAGCTCAGAATTGGAAATCAGAGTACCACAGTTCCAATTCCACTTAGGTTTGTTATATTCACTTATGTACAAATATCCTTTTGGGAGAGGTGGGGGAGGGAGTGTCAAAAGGATGTTTTTCCCTTGACACCGCTATTATTTTAATTACCTTCACTCCTCAGAAATATTTCTTAACTTTAAAAAGCAATGATGATTAAAATTGTAATGAAACTTAAACATGTAATGAAAGTGAATTTATATATTTTTTTTTATTCTTGCGAATTTACAAGAAAAATATTAAACACTGTTTATGTATTAGATTTTTTGTTCACAAGAAGAATTTTAGATTTACAGCATTCTAAAAACTAAATATTAAAACTAATGCAATGGAATATTTATCATTTACCAGTTCATAAAGAAATAAATATGAAAATAATTTTTTATTCATAAATTTATAAACATTTGCTAAATTCTTAAAAATATATGAAACAGTCAAAAGGAAATCCTCATTATTTATCATTTTACAGGGTGTCCATAAAGTTCGTGTGCACTTTAAAAAATCTAAAACTTTATTTGTATTTGCGATAGAAATAAATTGTAAAAAGGATTAGAAGGAAGTGAATCTATATTTTTAAGGCTTTATTGATTTTTTATTTAAGCTTCCACAGGTCCTCCATCATTAGCAATACAAAGGGTAATACGATTTTTCAGTTCACGGAAAACATTTGCCAACTGATTTACAGTAATGCCTGAAATCACATTAGTTATTTTAGCTATAATCAAAACTAGGTACATTAAAGTTTATAAAATTTTTTGCAGATTATTTCTATCGCAAATACAAATAAAGTTATAATTTTTTAAAGTACACACGAACTTTATGGACACCCTATATATATATATATATATATATATATATATATATATATATATATATATATATATATATATATATATATATATATATATATATAAAATTGCGCCTGAATGTTGACTTCAATGTTCACTTTTATATTTATATTTACGTACGCTCTATCTCTGATATTGAGCACTTTATACCATAAATATCGCACACTTTAAAACTATATTTGTTCATATATATATATATATATATATATATATATATATATATATATATATATATATATATACGGGGTGTCCATAAAGTTCATGCGCACTTTAAAAAAGTATAACTTTACTTGTATTTGCGATAGAAATAATTTGTAAAAAGTATTAGAAAGAAGTTATTCTATATTTTTAAGGTGTTATTGAAATTTTATTTAAGTTTCCACATGTCCTACATTATTAGCAATACAAAAGGTAATACAATTTTGGAGTTCAAGGAAAACATTTGCCAACTGATTTACAGTAATGCCTGTAATCACATTAGTTATTTTAGCTTTCAAATCTTCTAATGAACTAGGTTTGGTTGCATACACAATTGTTTT
>OZ010612.1:66675131-66687631 GCA_963932145.1 Acanthosepion lycidas
AAAAAAAAAAATTACAAAAATAAAAGCACCCAGGATTGTAAATTTCCTAAAAGAAGTTGCAATGTACTCAAAAATATGAGTAATTGTAAAATGTGTTCAAATATATTAGGTTGGTGCAAAAATAATGACGGTTTTTGACGTATTTTTAACGTATTTTTAACGTTAAAAACCGTCATTATTTTTGCACCAGCCTAATATATGTATATGTAATGACACTGGCAAATTAATATGCCTAATTTGCATAAGTGCAAGAGAAAGACTATATAATTGGTCACTGAGAATAACGTGAAAAAAGAAGAATACATGCTTAGTGACTGACTAGTGCTAAACTTGGTACATCACAACAGTATACATACTCACTTGTTTACCAAACTATTGCTATGAATCTATTTCAAACATTTTGTCGGCATTAAATGACCCATTGAGATTTTGATATGCCGTAAAACCAAACCAAACCAAGTGAGTAATTAAAAATAAAAAAACTTTATGAAAGTAAAACCATCCAAGATTGTTGGATGGTACTCAAAAATATGAGTAAATGAAAAATGGTTCAAATATATATGTATATACATACAGTCATTTTTTACCAAACTATCGCTATGAATCTATTTCAAAATTTTGTTGGCATTAAATGACCCACTGAGGTTTTGATATGCCATAAAACAAAACAATCAACCAACCAATCGACACAGTACCTTCGCTACTCGGCAATTTTTATTATTAAAAATCGATGGTTAGAATTGTAATAAAACCTAAACATATGTTGTTTAGCTTTTGGAAAACATGAGGATATTATCATTTACAAGATTTATCAGATTGAAGTTCATCTCTCTTTTCTTTCTAACGAATTTTTTTTTTTTTTTGTATTTGGTAATTTCTACCTAATCAACCATATATCCATTATTTTGAGTTTTATCATTGTCACCTTTTTTGTCGCTTTCCAACAGTCTGCGAGGGATTTGCTCAACAATAACATTGGATTGGATAAAGGGCATCGTTGGATTCATCAAACGATGTGTGATAGTTACCATCACATCATTGCGAGTGGAGGTTGGTAGGAAGTCATAAACAATAAAGAATATATCACTGGATGATATTTTGACAAACTTGGACCTGACCCTCGCCCCGCAAAAAAAAAAAAAAAAAAAAAAACGACTGACAAAAGGACGTATTTGTTTGGGGTTTTTTTTCCGTTGACACCGCTACGGTATTCGTCAATTTTTATTATTAAAAAGCGATAATTAGAATTGTAATAAAACCTAAACATATGATGGACGTTAATTTATACATTTGTTTTTTGTTGTTGGGAATTTGCAACAAAAATATTAAACATTATTTATTTATTAGATTGTTTACAAGAATAATTTTATATTTACAACATTCGAAAACTAAGCAATGAAATATTTATAATTTATCATTTTTAATTTTATTCATAAATTTTTCCCCATCTCTCTCCTCTTCCCCCTCTCTTTCTCTCCCCTTCTTTCTCTCCCCTCTTTCCCTTCTCTCTCCTCTTTACTCCCCTCACTCTTTTCCCCTCCCTCTTACTTCTTTTCCCCCTCTCTCCCCTCCTTTCCCTCTTTCGTTCCCCTCTATCTCTTCCCTCTTTCCCCTTTCTCTCTTCCCTTCCCCTCTCTCCCCTCTCTGTCTTTCCTCTTTCCCATCACTCTCCTTTCTTTTTCCCTCTCTCTCTCCTCGCTCACCCCTCCTTTTTCCCCCTCTCTGTCTTCCCTCTTTCTCCTGTCTCTCCCCTCTTTTCCCCTTACTCTCTCTCTCTCTCTCTCTCTCTATCCTCCCAGATACTGTAACTAATGTCCACTCAGTATAGTTGCCGTATAAACCACCAAAACGAGGCCCCGGCTTTTAATACATATATACAGAGAATGTCACACTAGAGAAGAAAAGATTGAAGCTAATCCACTTAATTCTAATATTATAAGAAGAATAATCTGTTTCATTACAATTAATAAAACCCCCAAGAGCCAAATAAAAATCTTTGCCTTATCCGTGTTTAGCAAACATGGATAAACGCACCCGAAAAAGAACGATTTTTCCCATGAGGCCTCTTTTTTTTTTTTTTTTTTAAGTACCTTCCCACTTCGGCAAGCTATGATTAGAATTCGAATAAAACCTAAACATAGGATGAAAATTAATTTTTTTGTTTACTGCCAAAATGTTAATCACAATTTTTTAATTAGATTGTTTATTTACAAGAATAATTTTATATTTACAACATTCAAAAACTAATGCAATAAAATATTTATAATTTAACAATTTATAAAGAAATAAATGTGAAAACAATTTTTATTCATAAATTTATTTACTAAATCATTAAAATATGAGAAGGAGATAAACCTGCGCTATGACGTGTTTGATAACACGTCATAGTAATAAATAGTAAATAGTAATAAATAATTGATAATAAATTAAATTTTTTTCCTCTGATATGAAGGGGAATGATTATATAGAATAGCAAGAGAGAAGGAGATAAACCTGCGCTATGATGTGTTATCAAATAAAACTACCATTCTTTTCATGCTTTGAATATTGCTGCTACATCTTTTGTGGTCCTTCTTCTAAATATCTAGAAATTTTTCAAAAAATCCAATGAAGAATTCATTGTTTTATTTGTTATGCCATTTCTGGTTAGGTCACTTTCCTACCGCTAACTTAGCTTCCTTTGTTATTTTCTATAAATAATTTCATGGCAATTGTGCCGATTAGGTTTCGTATTTGGTATTTTACGAAATTTCAGCGCAGTATTAGAATGACAGCTAGTTTTCATCTTTTTACATTTGAAATTGGTAGATGCAACCATAAGTTTTATGCTAAAAGTTTCTTCTTATGCATTTCTCGCTCATGGAACTCTCTTCCTGTTTCTTGCTTCCAAGCCAAATTTGATCTTCCACAATTTAAATGCAATGTCAATCGCTATATTCTGTCTTCTTAATTCTTGTTCTTTTATTGTCCTCTCTCCTTAATAGTAGCTTTTATCATATTCTTTAACACTCAGTAACCCCTTACGTCTTAGTGGCTTTATAGACTTTGATCTTCAAAAATTTAAATGCAATGTCAATCGTTATCTTATGTCTTCTTAATTCTTGTTCTTTTATTGTCCTCTCTCTTTAATGGTAGTTTTTTTCTCTCATATTTTGTAAAAATCACTAACCCCTTTGCGTCCTAGTGGTTTTATTGCCTTTTATCTTCCAAAATTTAAATGCAATGTCAATCGTTATCTTCTGTCTACTTAATTATTGTTTTTTTTATTTAATAGTAATAGTAGATTTTTTTCTCATATTTTCTAACACTCATTAACCCCTTTGCGTCCTAATGGCTTTAATGTCCTTTGATCATCCTAAACTGAAATGCAATGCCAATCGTTATCGTCTGTCTTTTTAATTCATATCTTTTTATTGTTCTCTCTCTGTTTAATAATGGTTTATCTTTTCTCATATTCTTTCACACTCGGTAACCCCTTGCATCTTAGTGGCTTTATATCCTTGCTTGGGGAGAGGGATGTTTTAAAAAAGAAAGAGAGAAAGAAAGAAAGAAGCGAGGTTGGCGTGATGAGTTCTCATCCCATCGGCGACCGTTGCATTTTTTGTCACGCAAATGCCCTTGGGAATCAATGACAATTCATCTATTTCTCTCCATCGTAGGGTTAACATAAAAGCCCACTGACCTCGTTAGAATTGATTAACTATTACTCGCGGTGAACTCAAAACCGATAGGCTGACAACTTCACACCGTAAAAACCTAATTAATGTCAAAAACAAAAAAAGGATTCTCCTTTGCTAAGTGTTTCAACGTCAGTCAGGAATTTATAAATAAAATCTATTATTTATTTATCTAAGTACCGCCAATGAAACGCCATGTCCTCAAGGACACATGGCACAGTGGATACAGGCGTTGGTTAGATCCAGTGACAGACCCAAAGAGTGTGAGTTCAATACCTGGTTAAGGCAGTGGAGAACTTTCAGAGGGAAATGAACAGGAGATAACTGATAACTGACATCCATCAAACATGGCACGTGGAACTAGAACAGTCTACCCCAGTGAGCGAGATAAAGGGTTCAGTTCGACATTCCAACTACCGGAAGAAGGCCGGAGCGTACAACTGCCGAAACGTTGTAATAAATATGGCGACAAAGATGTGGACAATAGTCCAAATAATGTGGCTATACCAAACGTTTGAAATGGATTTTAAGAAGTGAAAAATCTTTCTTAAAGCTTTCGCTAAAGTTTTAAATTTAAGGTAAAAGATTAAATTTAATATTCAATTTAATAGAGAAAGCGGGATAGAGGAAGGGAGAGAGAAAGAGGGACAGGGATAGAGAGAGAGAGAGAGATAAAGAGAGAGAAAGAAGAATAAAGAGAAAGTAAGAAAAATAGGGCTAGAGAGCGAGAAAGAGGGATAGAGAGGAAGAGATAGAAAGAGGGAGAGAGGAGGAGAGAGAGGAGGATAGAGAGAAAGAGGAATAGCGAGAGAGAGAGGGATAGGGAAAGAGGGAGAAATACAAAGAGAAGAGAGAGAAAGAGGGATAGAGAGAGAGAGAGAAAGGGATACAGAGAAAGAGGAATATAGAGATAGAGAAAGAGAGAGTGAGAAAATAGGAATATATATATATATATAGATATAGATATAGATAGAAAGAGGGATAGAGAGGAAGAGATAGAAAGAGGGAGAGACAGAAAGAAGGAGAGAGAGGGGTATAGAGAGAAAGAGGAATAGCGTGAGAGATAGGGAGAGAGAGAAAGAAAGAGAAAGAGATAGAGAGGAAGAGTTAATGAGAGAGGGATAGAGAGAAAGAAAGTGAAAGATAAAGGGATATAGAGAGAAAATGTTTGTGTACGAAAGTACTATACATTATTGTTTTGACACAAGCTAAACGTATAGAATCCCCCAGTAAGGATCGAACACACTACCTAGTAATAAAAGTCATTAAGATCAGATTCGCACCCACTACCCAACGTCTCTAATAAAGTTACTCCCCACCGCGGAAACGCGATGCCTAAGGTTTTAAATAAATTTTTAAAATTTAAATCTTTCTTGAAGTTTTTATTTTAGTTTGAGTTTCATGCTAATAAATTAAATTTAATATTTGCAATAAATAAAATACTTTTCTGTATTCCCAAACCACTTTAAGTCGATTCGAAGGAGTTTTTTTAATTGCTAAAAATCGATTTTTCATCGATTTTTTTGCCATCTGTCAGCATAATGAAATTCTTTATAATAAAAATAAAAAAAAACTTTCAAAAATAAAATATACTTTTCTAAAGCTTTATTTGAGGAACATTAGTTGATTTAAAAATTAATTTAATTTTTTTTCTACTCCGACAGAATTTATTACTTTAAATGAACTTTTCAGTAGATACTCGTATTTGAGTAGACGCTGCTTTTATTTATTAAACAGTAGATTTATTTATTTTCGTATTCTGCCGCAGAGATTTTGCCACTATTCAGGTCTGTAGACGAAAAGGTTTTAACCAAAATTTCAAACAGTTCAAAATAGGATCAAATATATAATTTCGTAATAAAAAATCCTTTGTTTTTTCCTCTTAATAAGGATTTTGACGATAAAACTTTATTTTAAATACCGTAATTTTCCATGTATAATACGCATTTTTTCTAAAAAAATAATTGGATGGTCATCTTTAACGCCTCAAAGACTAAACTACTCTCCATTAACCACCATAGAGATCCTTCCCTGCCCCCATTAGAATGTCTGATAGTCAACTTCTTGAGAGCAACTCCCTGCGGCTGATCGGTCTCACGTTGACTGCTGACCTGAGATGGAACAAATACATTGAGTCAATTGCTTCTTCCACCGCGAGGAAAGTTGACTCCCTGTGCCGCACCAGGAAATTTTTCTCCCCGGAATCGATACTTCAAATATACAAAACAACCATTCGTCCTTGCATGGAGCATTGCTGCCATATATGGTCTGGGGCACCTTCTGTTCACCTCGGAGTTCTTGACAAGATCCAGAGACGGATATGTAATGTGATTGGCCCTGATCTGGCATCTCGTCTACAGTCACTCTCTCACAGACGCGCCGTCGCCTCTCTTTGTCTTTTCTACAAATACTTTCATGGTAATTGCTCCGATGAGCCGCTTTCACTGGTTCTCAGACTCCATGAATTCAAGCGACCTTCGAGGCTGGCATCACGCTCCCACCTTTACACTGTAGAAACTTTTAAATGTAGCCGTTTCTTCTACTCCAATAGCTTCATATCTGGCCCCTCTCGACTGTGGAACTCCCTTCCCTATTCGCGTTTCCCTGAGAGCTATAATCTCCAACTATTCAAATGTAATGTCAATCGACATCTCCAGTTACCTTGATCTACCCACTATCCTTCCCCTCATTCTTTCTTCTATCACTCCTATCTGCTCTCGCTCCAAATCTTCTGCAACCCCCTGCATCCTAGTGGCTTCACGCCTTGTTCGGGGCGTAATGCTTAAAAAAAAAAAAAAATAAGCAAAATTAAGGGTGGGTATTATGAACAGCTACAAAAAAAATTCTTTAAAATATCCCCGTTTCATAGATCGATTTCATTTGCGAAATGACTATTCACCACAGACATACGATAATTTGACACTAAGGATGTCAAATACAATCATATGTACCTAACAATACTTACAAATGTAAAATAAAATAAGAATTATCATAAAACTAAATTAGAATAATATTATTCTGTTTAAAACCATTTTTTAATAAGAGTAGGAAACGCCGGCCGTAATGAAACATGGTATACCAAGCTGTCTTGTCCACGGAATTGATCTAGGAATATAACTATATTGTCGACATGGAAAAAAAAATCCCTTACTATAAAGGTAATTTACATTAACCAGATAAAAAAAAGCTTAGACAGAAGCGTCTATCTTTTTAAATTTGGATTTTTTAATGTAACTATAACAACAAAAACATTTCGATTTCATTTTTGCCTTGAAAATGTCGGAAGACGAAACGCGTCGGCAAATTTTTTTCCAATTGTCATTTTATACCATATATAAACGCAATCTTCAAGCAGGATGACTCTTAGTGTTGACTTCAAAGTTCACTTTTGCATATATATATATATATATATATATATATATATATATATATATATATATATATATACATATATATATATATATATATATATATATATATGAAGATATTTTCATTAAATAATTTAGACAAGTTTTGTCTACTTCTTTTAATAGGATTGTCTCGTAATTATAGACAAGTTTCTTAATATCCTATTAACTTGATGAAAAATTCATCTATACTTTTTTATGAAAATAATAAACATAAATTCAAAATTCTTCAAGCTATCTACAATAAAAAAAAATAAAAATAACCCATAATAAAATTAATTATGAAAACTGCACAAATGTTTTAGAATTTTTACAGTAGATAGTTTTAAAATATCAAAGTGCTAAGTAATAGTTTTAAATAGTTTTTCTTTTTTAAAATATTAAGTTATTACAATAACTTAGCTACCTCGCTTGAGGTTTGCACGTGTGTCTACTTAATAAATTTAACATCGTTTTTCACTTCACAGGTAAAAAATTTAATTTTCAGATGAACACAAAATTTCTGCCTTTAAAAAACAAGACCCTGATTATATACAATAACGGATCCTAAGCAATATAGGTAAACTTTTAGGTTGGTGCAAAAATAATGACGTAATAATGTCGTTTTTTGACGTATATTTTAACGTCAAAAACGACATTGTTACGTCATTATTTTTGCACCAACCTAATAGAAAAATTGAAAATAAATCCAATGTATCTAAATACAAAACAGTGACATGTCATAATAGGTCATTCCATCTTAAATAAATCAGCAATGTTTTGCGGGAATTTTTTTGAACATCAACTTGAGAGTCTTCTTGTAAAAAGTTGAATAATTTTGAACACATTAAACATTATGAATAAAAACCGTGAATTGTATGTATTGTCTTTCAAGACTTAGCATAAGCAAAACAAATTCACAGATTTAAACTAAAAAAAAAAAAAAGACCCCAGTATGACGTCAAAATTAGCAGAAAATTTTTCAACCTTTAAAGATGTCAGTTGTGCTTATTTTAATTTCTCACGTATATAAATGTAGGTACAAAAAAAGATAAGATAGTGAGAGTCACAAAACACTGCCTGGGGCTCACAATCAGGCTTGAAGGTCAGTGTGTTCAGAGATAGTACTGATATATATATATATATATATATATATATATATATATATATATATATATATATATATTGCTAATAGATATAGATATATATATATTGTTAAGAGAAATATATATATATATTTTGCTAAGAGAAATATATATATATATATATATGTGTGTGTGTGTGTGTGTGTATATATATATATACATATATATATATATATATATATATATATATATATATATATATATATATATATATATATATATACGTGTGTGTGTGTGATGCAGCAGGTGTAATGAGAAGACATCTGTTTCTTGAAGCAGGTGCTTTTAACAGTCAAGATGTGTTATCGCTGAGCGAAATGACCTGCAAATTGCCTGGGGACGTAGTCCTTGGTACATTCGAATAAATCATAACAGACAAATTGAACATAAATGCCGAAAACGAGTAACAAACACACAAAACGAAAGCAAGTAAACAGCCAGAGGGACGAAAGACAACAGACAGTGTCCATTGAAGAAGCAGGTGGAAAATGATAACAACATATTTTTTGTTTTATTTTTCAAGGGCGAATTAAATGTAGCTTTGAATAATATTCGTCAGAACTATCTCACTCAAAGTTGTGTCAAGATTATTTACAAAATTTAAATTCGGACTATTGTCCTCGTCTTGTTGCTATCACATCGTTTTGGTCGTCGTGCGCTTCGGCCTTCATGAGGTGTTTATCGATCTGGGTATCCTACAGAGAAATCTGATGTCAACATATCTACATTAGTATAGCTCATAATATTTTGTAAGGTTATTTAACATAATTAGATATCCGTGAAATGAAGCTGATCCAGAGTTTACTAACCCCTGCCCCACATAGAAACGCTCCACTGGGTGGGGAAGCCTTGAAAATTATGGCTTAATTTTTTTTTCGTCAACATTTTTTTGCGGTGAAAAATACATTGATTGAAAATTCTTGAAAAAATCAGTTACTTGTCGGATTTTATGGAAATTATTTTCTTATTTTTTTAAGATTACTTGGTAGTTAAAAAAATATAGATAAAAAGTCGTTCACATTGTATTCGTCAAGTAACTTTTTTCAATTATGTCCCTCTTACTTAAATTCCTCAAACATCAGGTTGTCATAAATCATTCAGCACATCAGAAAAAACACCTTCTCAACGGTTGCACCAGCGGATGAAGAGGGCTACGCATGACGGACATACTACAGAAGGCGCCACTCGAAATTAAAAGTCAGCGGCAGTTCGTTGCAGTTTCATAACTGAATTCTGCATCTCTCATTCCACTTGTGTCGTTGAAGAAGATTATGAAATCAGGTGTGTGTATCATTTCATGGCAAGTTGAGTTCCACCTTAAACAAATTCACGCCATTGGCACTTTCTTCTACTCTGATTTTGTTTCACCTCTAACCAACTCTTGCAAAGCCAAACAACGATAGGCAATGGATGACGGGAGCCGGTTTTGGTGAAACTGGAAGCTTCTAGTCCTGAACCTGCAACATTGGCGGCAAATTTAGTCATCAGACCTAAGGAAAGGAAGCGATAAGCAAAGAAATAATTAAATTCTTAGGATACAAGATAACAACAACATGTGCGTTTACAAATGCGAAGTGTTCGCTATAACAACGTTTGAAGTAATACACATATATTTGGGGCTCGATGAATTACTTATATATCTCTATGTATAAAAGGCAGGATGTGTATTTGTGTGTGTAACGAATGCACAGTCGCAATTTTCGACGGATTTGCACGAAAATTTACATGCACATGCTCCAAGTTAACGGGAAGGCCAAGACAGACTTTGCATTTCCAACTCCCATCGATAGTTTGCGGCCATTTTCTACTGGCCAGAGTGAGAGCTGGCTGCCATGAATAGACAGGAAAATTCTATTGGCCAAAGTGAGAGCCAACAGCTGACTGACACGAATGTTAATTAGCATGTTAGTATGCAAAAAAAAAAAAAAAAAATCGATAGCTGCATTTGTCACAAGTGGGAAAAATTTTAATCTGCATGGCACTTTACTCCAATTGGCTCATTCGCTTGCTTAAACTCAACGTTGATTCTGATTCCGCAGAACTGGGTTGGATGTGAAAAAGTATTTGTTGTTAACATTCTTTTTCATTCGGTTTTTCCAGTTACGAGTCCTTTTTTTAAAGCTGATCGTTTTATGTTCATTTTGTTTAGTTCTTTTTTCGTAAGTGATTTAATGTTTAGTATAGAGCTTAGAAAAAATTCGCAGTGTGAGATAAGCAAAAAGTAAGGCATGTAGCAACATCAGCACGGCAAAGGGCACTCCTTTAAAAGCAAGGAAGGGCAAAAATATTGAAAAAGTGATAGCGATTGCTGTATGAGTCGTACGATTTTTGAATCAAGCACGGGCAACGCCGGGCCATGCTGCTAGTATATATATATATATAAGTAATTCATCGAGCCCAAAATAATCTTCAACAGAAAGCAATGGACGACCTTTTCGTTCTATTTGAGACTCATCAGCAGTGCACATCCACTACCGAGAAACGAACCTGGATCCTTTCAATACAATGTAAGCGTCATACCAATTGCACCACGGGTAGCGGTGACGAAGAAGACTCAAACTAGATTCGATATAGCGCCGCTACTCACTCAGTCCCGCAACGATATTCATCCAAGTATGCGGATAACCTCGGAATTTTGCTCCAAGAGCCACGTTTGCTTATTGACCCTTCGCCGGTCATCACGAGCATTAAATGGGTCAAACAGTGAAGAAATTTTGGTGGGAGGGGGGAATTTAGAGTAATCACAATTAAGTAATTGATCGAGCCCAGAATAATCTTCAACAGAATGCAGAAAGCACTGGGCAGCCATTGCGTTTTATCGAAATGGTCCGGGTTCGATTCTCGGTAGTGGATGCGCACTGCTGATGAGTCCCGAATAGGACGAAATGCCCCCCCCCCCGTGTTTTCTGCATTCTACTTACGATTATTCTGGGCTTGATGAATTACTTAATTGTGATTACTCTAAATAGACCCCAAATTTCTTCACTATATATATATATATATATATATATATATATATATATATATATATATATTTCAATTATAGGTACAATTATAATTTATAAATTCATGAATCATTCATACAAAAAAACAAAAACAAAGTAAAGAAGTAAAAAACAAATCTATTTCCATATCTGAGGATGTCTATAGGAACAGACGAAAGCTTGTAAAAAATTAAAAAGACCTTATGCAACTGGAATTTATAAACAGGGATCATATCATTCATATACAGGTTCGGGGTTGGTATAACATTGATATTGTTTGCGAAGATGTATTCTCGCCATTTAAATCATTAACCTCTATATTTGTTTTTTTTTTGTTTGTATGAATGATTCATGAATTTATATACATATATATATATATATATATATATATATATATATATATGGGGAAGGAGAGAGTGAGTGGGAGAATGTTTCAGCGTGAGTCCGTTACAGTTTCATAACTGAATTTTACATGTCCCATTCCATATATGCGGCAGGAGAATGTCATGAAATTTCCTGGCAAATTAGGGTCCACCTTAAACAGATTCACTCCATTAGCACTTTCTTCTACTCTGATTTTCTTTCACTTCCAACTAAATCTTGCCAAGGTTGTTGATAACCTCAGTAGAGACAATTTCTTGAGCGACAAATAGTACGGCTTTCGATCGGATCCACTTATGACAATCCTAACTTCCTTTTTTCTCAGAATCAGTGAGACACTAGACAACAAATACACTTCAAGGACGAATCGCATTAGATATTTCAAAGGTTCTTGACAATGGTGTGGCATAAAGCTTTATTGCACAAATGTTCTAGCTGTGGAATCACTGGGTTATTCGTCTCTATTATCAAGTCCTTCCTAACGGGTAGGTTCCTTTCTCTGTCCAATTCTCTTTCTACTTTTATCATCATCATAATCATCCTCATCATTATCATTCTTCAACCTCCCTATGGTTGGTCGCAATTCCATTGACATTCCCTTTCCACACTGTTAGGTCCTGCATTGCTGACCCCAAATCCTCAATGTCCATCACTGAAACCCGAGCTGTGGTGTCTGGGAAGGTCAATTTTTGTGAGAAGACATTTTCCAAAAGGATGCCATTGTCAATATTTTTTGGTAATATAATGTCGCTTGTAATAATTTTTCCCAAAAAGTATTGCTGGTATTAAAATATATTTTTATACTTTCATAGTGTTTTGATCCCATTTTTGGCGGTAGGGGCGTAACAATTTGCCCATAGCTGGGACCCTGACAGGTGCTACGATCTCTGGCCAGGGCGAACCTGGAAACACCATCAATTATAAGGT
>OZ010612.1:66690131-66695131 GCA_963932145.1 Acanthosepion lycidas
ATATATATATATTAAAAGACTGAGATAGATAAAAAAGACTGCGATAGATAGATAGATAGATAGATAGATAGATAGATAGATAGATAGATATTAAAAGACTGAGATAGATAAAAAAGACTGCGATAGATAGATAGATAGATTGATAGATAGATAGATAGATATGAGTAGACTGATAGATAGATAGATAGATAGATAGATAGATAGATAGATACAAAGACTGAAATAGATAGATAGATAGATATGAATAGACTGAGATAGATAGATAGATAGATAGATAGATAGATAGATAGATAGATAGATAGATAGATAGATAAAAAAGACAGCGATAGAGAGATAGATAATAAAAAGACTGCGATAGATAGATGGATGGATAGATAGATAGATATATAGATAGATAGATAGATAGATAGATAGATAGATAGATATTAAAAGACTGAGATAGATAAAAAAGACTGCGATAGATAGATAGATAGATAGATAGATAGATAGATATGAGTAGACTGATAGATAGATAGATAGATAGATAGATAGATAGATAGATAGATAGATATTAAAAGACTGAGATAGATAAAAAAGACTGCGATAGATAGATAGATAGATAGATAGATATGAATAGACTGAGATAGATAGATAGATAGATAGATAGATAGATAGATAGATAGATAGATAGATAGATAGATAGATTTGTGCTCCCGTGTACTTCTTATTAGAATCCGTATGTATGAATGCTTGAATATCTTCTCGCGAGATCTTAAATCCCATCGTCTTTTTCGCCTTTTTACTTCCAAAAATGCTGATGTTAAATTTAACGTTTAATTTCTTGCCGGGCTTTATTTTCTGAATATTTATACATCTATACGCCTCAGTTATTCGCAAACTAAGGATGAAATTAGACCCATGCGAGAATAATCGTTGGAGGAGGAGAGGCATTCAAAATATATTAAGACAAAGTGTGGGAGAAAACAGGATTGATGTGACAGTGGAGTTGAAGTGAGATCTAAAAGGTAAAGGAAAGTAAGTGTTAACTGGACAAGAAATAGAGATAGAGAGATAGAAAGAGAGAGAGAACTTAAGAGGGAAAGAAAAACTACAATACAATGAAGAGAGAGGCAGACAATGAGAGAATGAGAGAGAAAGAGAGATAGAAAATGATAGAGAAGGTAAAGTAAATATACGAGAAAGATTTCGAGAGAGACAGTGTGTGAAAATAAGAGAGAATGAGAAAGCGAAAGAGAGAGAGAGAGAGGGAACGAAAACTGAAGAAAAGAAAGATGAACGATATCATCAAATCCCAAAAGAAGAGCTCAAATAAACATTAGATAAATGTTAGGTAAGATCTGCCAAAGAATGTTAAATGACGAGAAGCATATTGATAAAAAGTTAAAAACAAATAACACATCGATATTGATATGGACACAGGTTGATAGTTATAAACAGTGATAGATAGATAGATAGATAGATAGATATGAACACTAGAGATAGACAGATAGATAGATATGAACACTATATATATAGAGAGAGAGATAGCTAGATAGATATATAGATAGATAGATATGAACACTATATATATATATATATATATATATATATATATATATATATATATATATATAGATAAATAGATAGATAGATAGATATGAACACTAGAGATAGATATGAACACTCGGAATAGATAGATATGAACACGATGAGATAGATAGATAGATAGATAGAAACAGCGAAGGTGAAAAAAAGAGAGAAAATATTTATTAAGAGAAATATATAAAACGATTGAAAAAAAAGAAGTAAAAGAAAAAGAAGTCTGTTTTTTTTTTAAAGTATGCTCAACCCAACTGAAAGGTCCTGTCATAAATTTTGTCCTCCTTATATCCAGCTGTTGACTTTAAGCCACCACAGGTAAGATTAAAAAAATCTGAGCAAGAAAAACGATAAAGAAAGATAGACAGAGAAATGTAAATAGATTGAAAGAGATAGAGAGGGGGGCAGGGGGAAAGAAAAGAAAAGAAAAGTTCGTTGTGCAAGAATAAGAGAATAAAAGCTTTGTTGTGAATCATTTTAACTTTTACAACTTATGTTCCTTTTTTATCTTTCTTTGTGAAGAGTTCGTCATTTATCTGTCGATCTCTATTATTCATTCTGCTGTCTGAATAACTTTAAAACCTGCTTCTTTCAATGCTGCTATCCGCATCATACTGAACGTGTTTACACACATCGATTGTGATTTGTCATTCAGCTCTACAGAGCGCCGAGGCAAAATGCTCTGTCGGGAGAGCATTCGTCCGTAAATTTTCATGTCAAAAACTTCGGTTCTCAATTTGTAGTCATCCAACCAGCATTCGTGTTTCCTCATGGCTTGTGGCTATTAAACATCTACAAACGATGTTTCGACAACTTTTATTCGTTTGCTTTTTCATGATTATCAAGTGGATCGTTATTCTAAATAATTTGAGCAAAAAACAGATATATAAAAAAAATTACTTTAGTTACGTTTATAATTATTGAGATCTTTAAATTCTGCGATTCACCATTATTTGGCGTGTTCAACCACTTCTACTCTAGAACTGTGTTTATTCAACCAAATCTCTCAGGGAACGTTTGGATACTGTTGTATACCTTATCTATGAACACTAATTGCTATGTCCCAATCCTCACGAATACGCTGGACTCTATTGTAAGTGCGCGCCCGTGTGTGTGCGTGTGTGTGTGGGGGGTGGGGGTAATATACTGTCTAAGTAGTCCACCACTAGCAGTGGTTTACCTACTTCACGCCGCTGGAGAGTGTTATATTTTGCTGATGTTATAAAGATTACCATTTCATTTCCAACCTCCATTTTGGTTATTCCTCATTCAGTAACCTTTTCTAGGTTACAACACTATCTATCTATCTATCTATCTATCTATCTATCTATCTATCTATCTATCTATCTATCTATCTATCTGTATCATTCTGTTCATTATCTATCTATCTATCTATCTGTATCATTCTGTTCATTATCTATCTATCTATCTATCTATCTATCTATCTATCTATCTATCTGTATCATTCTGTTCGTTATCTATCTATCTATCTATCTATCTATCTATCTGTATCATTCTGTTCATTATCTATCTATCTATCTATCTATCTATCTCTATCATTCTGTTCATTATCTATCTATCTATCTATCTATCTGTATCATTCTGTTCATTATCTATCTATCTATCTATCTATCTATCTATCTATCTATCTATCTATCGTACCTATGAACAGTAATGTGTATGTCCAATCCTCATAAATACGTTAAACACTATTGTAAGTGGGGGTAATATGCTAAGTAGTCAACCACTAGCAGTGGTTTACCTATTTCACGCCGCTGGCGAGTATTGTATTTTGTTGATGTTATAAATATTACCATTTCATTTCCAACCTCCGTTTTGGTTATTCCTCATTCAGTAACCTTTTCAAGTTACAACACTATCTATCTATCTATCTATCTATCTATCTATCTATCTATCTATCTATCTATCTATCTATTCCATTTTCTTCATATTTATCTATCTGTTATATACCGTACTTATGAACACTAATGGGTATGTCCTAATCCTCATAAATACGTTTTGACACTATTGTAAGTGGGGGTAATATGCTATCTAAGTAGTCCACCACTAACAGTGGCTTACCGACTTCACGCCGCTGGCGAGTATTGTATTTTGTTGATGTTATAAAGATTACCATTTCATTTTCAACCTCCGTTTTGGTTATTCGTCATTCAGGAACCTTTTCTAGGTTACAACATTATTCTACTTTTGTCCCATCATGATTGTTACATTTAGTCTATGAAATGTGTATGCAAATGGAACAATCATTATGGGACAGAGTGTGTCAAATGTTTCCTCTCTTCTTTCAATTTAATCTAATTATTTAAGTATCCATTTTTCTGTATTATTTGTTATATCCTGTACCTATAAAGACTAATGTGTATGTCCCAATCCTCATAAATACGTTTTGACACTATTGTAAGTGGGGGTAATATGCTATCTAAGTAGTCCACCACTAACAGTTGTTTACCTACTTCACGCCGCTGGCGAGTATTGTATTTTGTTGATGTTATAAAGATTACCATTTCATTTCTAACCTTCATTTTGCTTATTCCTCATTCAGTAACACTTTGTAAGTTACAACAGATACACATCGAATAATTTTGATTAAATTTTAACTTTTTTTAATTATTTCACCCTCTAGAAAGATGATAAAGCCGCTAAGACACAAAGGCTTACTAAGAGAGAAAAAAGAACTGAGAAAATGGTACTTAGGAGACTTAGGATTATTTTTCATTTTAACGCTTCAAAAACGAACCTTCTCTCTTTTAATCATATGAGAGAACCCTTTTTACCTTCAACCAGCATGGCTGATGCTAACCTCCAGGAGAGTGACTCATTGTTCCATCTCCAACTAACGTTTTCAGTTGATATGAAGTGAAAAGAGTATATTGAATCAATTGTTAAGTCTACAGTTAAGAAAGTTGATTCACTATGTTGTTCTAGACAAATTTTCTAGCCAGACTCTATTTTGCATATTTATAAATTTACCATTCGTCCTTGTTTTGGATATTTCTACCACATCTGATTTGGTGCACCTGCTATATATTTAGAGATTCTTAATAAATCTCAAAGAAGAATCTGCAATGTTATTGATCCTGACCTGGCATCTCGACTTCAATCCCTTTATCACCGCCGTAACGTAGCTTCCCTCTGTCTTTTTTACGTAAAACTATATAGTCGCATTATACACAGGTAAATTATTTGTGGCGGTGACAAAAACTTACCTGGTTGACCTACATTCTCACGACACCATTGGCTGAACGGTTTACACTATAACTATATATATATATATATATATATATATATATATATATATATATATATATATATTCATATTAGTGGTCAATATATATATATATATATATATATATATATATATATATATATAAATTCTCAAGAGGATAGAATCCAGGTAGAAT
>OZ010612.1:66697631-66727631 GCA_963932145.1 Acanthosepion lycidas
TAAGTGGGTTAGTTTCAGTGTTAGGGAAATGTTTCTTGATGAGGTTTAGAAACATACGTCCTAATTTAGATTTAATCATTAAATTGAAAGGGGGAGTGAACCAGATGATCTTTCTAGATCTATTCTTATTATGGTTGTAGTTAACAGGGTTTTTATACTGAATATTGATATCTTTGTATCCACTATTTTTAAGTGCAGAATTATAAAAGTCACTATGTTTATTAAAAACATCTTTGTTAGAAGAGTTAGTGCTAATTCTAAATCCAATGGAAGAGGGTATATGTTTGTTTCTCCTTGCGTGGAATATTAATTAATTTGAGACTTTTAAAACCATTTATTTTACATTCAACGTCATCTCTTGATAAGACACCGAGGGTGTTGAAACAAAATGGCTATTTTTGTAGTGATTTTATAACATTTATGTTATAAAATTTTTTTTTCTTTAAAAATAAATAATTATATATATATATATATATATATATATATATATATATATATATATATATATATATCATATGTCCATGCTTAGACTATTGCTACCACATATGGCTTGGTGATCCTCCTATTTGTCTCGATCTCCTTGATAAAAACCAAAGAAGAATCAGCAATATTATTGTTCCTGATCTGGCCGCTCGGCTTCATTCAGTTTCTCACCCTCATAGGCTTCATTCCTTGTGCCTTTTTTTTATAAATACTTTCATGGTAATTGTTCAGTTCAGCTCTTAGCTACAAGTCTTAGGTTTATTAATTTAAGTACAGTTCTAGACTAGCGTCGAGATCTCATCATTTTACTGTTGAGCTGGCTAGGCACTTCTTGCTTGTAGAATGCCCTTTGGGTTCCATGCTTTTTCACCAACTATAATATTCAAAAATTTAAATGCAATGTCAATTGCTATCTACTGTCCTCCTTATTACTCTTTCCTCTTCACACTCATTATTAATGTGCCTGGTCTTAATTCTTCCACACCCTGTAACTCTTTGTGTCTTAGTGGCTTTTCTACCTCGCATGGGGTGAAACCGATATAAAAAAAAAACATATCTATTTATTTAAAAAACAAAATGAATAAAAATATAAGACATTTCTACTATCCCCCAACATCAATAATCTATTTGCAATGCCCACTTTAAGAGGCTGAGAGAATGAGCCCCACCCACAATGATTGTTAAAAACCCTAACTTTGAAAAGGATACTATGTACAAGAGGTCGTGTAATATGAATTCCTTCAGCCAACATCCGCATACGGCATAATTCAGATTAGTTTAAACCGGACCCTATGTCCACCTTTCTGACTCTAGTGTAAACAGGACCTGTATCTATGTTGTGGATTTCGGGTTGAAATCCGGTACCAATAAATAACAAACGCCAGGAATGAATATATGAAAATAATGTATTAACGTAATAATACAAACTGGTAAAGCAGGTTAGTAGTTCCAGGAATACGGGTTAGTAGCAATATATATATATATAGTCTTTGGTATTGAAGTATCGCTGTATGACTTCTTACTGAGTCTACGTGCTCGCTTACTGTGACTCTTGCTCGATACGTTCGTTCTGTCTGTCTGTTACATTCACCTTCTGTCTGTTACATCACCCTCACTCTTCCGGTTACCTACAACCTTTCACTCTCTCCCTTTCACTCGGGTCTTCACGTAGCAGCAGTATATGTATATACTGAGTGAGTCCATTTGTGTAAAAAGGAGAGAACCCCTCAACAATCTACATCTCTGCTTCTAGTAAAAACCGGACCTATGTGCACCTTTCTGACTGTAGTGACAACCGGACCTATGTTCACCTTTCTGACTCTAGTGTAAAACGGAACTATGTCCATCTTTCTGATTCTAGTGTAAAGCAAACCTATGTCCACCTTTCTGACTCTAGTGTAAGCAGGACTTCTATCGACATTTCTGCCTCTAGTAAAAACCGGACCTATGTCCACCTTTCCTACTCTAATGTAAACCGGACCTATGTCCACCTTTCTGACTCTAGTGTAAAGCAAACCTATGTCCACTTTTCTGACTCTAGTGTAAACCGGAACTATGTCCATCTTTCTGACTTGTTTAAACAGGGCCTATGTCCACCTTTCTGACTCTAATGTAAACCGGACCTATGTCCACATTTCTGACTCTATTGTGAACCAAACCTATGTCCACCTTTCTGACTCTAGTGTAAGCAGGACCTCTATCGACATTTCTGCCTCTAGTAAAAACCGGACCTATGTCCACCTTTCTGACTCTAGTGTAAACCGGAACTATGTCCATCTTTCTGACTTGTTTAAACAGGGCCTATGTCCACCTTTCTGACTCTAATGTAAACCGGACCTATGTCCACCTTTCTGACTCTAGTGTAAACCGGAACTATGTCCATCTTTCTGACTTGTTTAAACAGGGCCTATGTCCACCTTTCTGACTCTAATGTAAACCGGACCTATGTCCACCTTTCTGACTCTAGTGTAAGCAGGACCTCTATCGACATTTCTGCCTCTAGTAAAAACCGGACCTATGTCCACCTTTCTGACTCTAATGTAAACCGGACCTATGTCTACATTTCTGCCTCTACTGAAAACCATATGTGTATCCAGCTTTTTGACTTTAGTGTAAACCAGTCAGTGCAGCAGTTAACAAGGTCAGTTCGATGAACCATTAATGTTTAGTTTTGATTTCTTAAGACCAATCATCAAATATAAACCGGATATACGTAACTTTTGAAAAAATAATTAACCCTTTTATGTCTGCTTTTTTATTCTAATATAAACGTGACTTATGTTTACCACTTCACTCAAGTGTCAACTGGAAATATATCTACCTTTTTCGACTCTAATTTTATAGCGAACCTATATCTACATTTGTTACTCTTAAATAAAACACAACACTGTCTACCGTTTTTATTCTAGTGTAAATCGAACCCCTGTCTCTGTTTTTGATTTTTAATGTTAAACTGGGCTCATGTCTAACTTTTCGAGTATTGAATAAACTTATTTCAAACTATGTCTAGTTTTTCTTACTCTGGTGTAAATCGGACCTATTTCTACCTTTCGTGTTCAAATTTTAAACATATGTATTTACCGGTGAAAAAATATATATTTCTACCTTTTAGATCCTAGTGTAAACTTAACTATGACTATCTTTTTAACTTTAGTGTAAATTGGGCCTATGTCTACATTTTTGACTCTAATGTTTTGCTGGATCTAGGCCTACAATTTTTATTCTAATGTTAAACCAGACGGAGGTCTAACTTTATTACTCTAGTATAAAACTGGTCACCTGTCTACCTTTTTTACTTTAATATTAAATCGGACCTATGTCTACCTTTCTTACGCTTTCTGACAGATTTTTACGATTTTGACTTTAATTTTAAATCAAACCGTTGTCTAGAAGAAAACGGACCTATGTCCGCCTTGTTTAATCTAATCTGACTTTAAACCAGACCTATGTCTGCTTTTTAGGACCTAATTTAAAAATGATGAAGACTACCTTATAGGCTCTGGGTTTAAACGAGACCTATGTCTGCTTTTTAGGACCTAATTTAAAAATGATGAAATCTACCTTTTAGGCTCTGATTTTAAACGAGACCTATGTCTGGCTTTTAGGTCCTAAATTTTTAAATGATGATGTCAACCTTTTAGGCACTGATTTTAAACCAGACCAATGTCTGCCTTTGAAGCCCTAATTTAAAATGATGAAATCTACCTTATAGGCTCTGATTTTAAGCGAGACTTATGTCTGCCTTTTAGGTCCTAATTTTTTAAATGATGAAATCTACCTTTTAGGCACTGATTTTAAACGAGACCTATGTCTGCCTTTTACGCCCTAATTTTAAAATGATGATGTCTACCTTTTAGGCACTGATTTTAAACCAGGCCTATGTCTGCCTTTGAGGCCCTAATTTTAAAGCGGACCTATGTTTACTAGAATATATCTCAAAGAAGAACCTGCAACATAATTGTGTCCTGACATCCTGTGGTAATGAAATAAGCACATCCCTTCTCCCCTCTCGCTTGTAACCATTCAACACCATAAAATATACGTTTTTCAATGCTAAAGTTGAATTAGTCAAATAAAGCTTTATAAGCTTCTGCTTAGAGTTGTCATATTATACATCGCATCTCGGATTTAATTACATTACAGTCGCCATAACGTAGCTTCTCTGTGCTTTTTCTATAAATACTTTCATGGTAATTTTTCTGATGAACTTTCTTCATTGGTATCCAGATCTTTATGAATTTAAGCGCGGTACTACATTAGCAACAGGATCTCATTAATTTAGAGTTACCGTAAATTCTATGTTAACAGTTTCTTCTCTCGGACTTCCCATATTTGGTTGTCTCTTACGACTTCCTGCTTTCCACTCAACTTTGATCTTCAAATATTTCAATCGAATATCAATCGTTATCTTCTTAATTCCTGTTATTATACTGTTCTGTCTATTTTTTTTCCATATATTCTCTAACAGTCAGTAACCTCTTTACGTTTTAAGGGCTTTATTGCCTCGGTTGAAATGAAATGATTAAAAAAAAAATATGAGTGTCAAAAAGAAGGTTTTCCTCTTGGCAATATATTTATTTATCGACGTATCTCCTCCTTTGTCAATGTCCTTAATTTACTGTTGGGCAAATTTGAATTTTCGTACCTATCGAAAAACGGAGTGTGAATATGACGATTTTTTCCCATGACACTGCTTTTATTTTAATTACCTTCACACTTCGGCAATGTTTACAGCTTTAAAAAGCGATGATTAGAATTGGAATAAAACCTAAATATATGATGAGAGTGGATTTATATTTTTTTTCTTGAGAATTGTTAACAAAAAAAATAAACACCATTTATTTGGCGGTGGACTAATGGATAGCGGCTCAGATTGCGGAATCGGAGTGCCGAGTTCGAATGCCAGTCGGATTCATTACATTCACTTACGTGCTAATACCCATGGGAAAGGTATGAATCCTTTTCTTCTCCAAGCTATTGTTAAATAGCAGGACAGACCGGGTTCTATAGCCTTGTATGGCAACTAGTCTACCGCAGAAAGAAATGGCAACCTACCGCGGGAAAGATCTGCCGCGTCAGTCATGTATCGAAAGATACATGATCGCCTAAGCGTGTATCACTCATGGCACATTACTGACTGTTTTATTTCATTTTTTCAAGCGTTTCACCCCAAGCAAGGCGGGAAGCCACTAGCACGCAAGGGGTTACAGAGAGTTGGAGAGAGAGCAAATAGGAGTGATAGAGGAAAAGATGAAGAGAAGGATAGGGGATAGATCAGGGCATTTGGAGACGTTGATTGACATTAAATTTGAAGAGTTGGAGATTATAGCTATCAGTGAAATAGGAAAAGGGGAAGGAGTTCCGCAGGCGAGAGGTGCGAGACATGAAGCTATTGGAGTAGAAGAGACGGCTACATTTAACTATTTCGACAGTGAAAGGGTGAGAGCGAGATGCCAGCCTAGTTGAACGCTTGAATTCATGAAGTTTGGCAATCAGCGAAAGCAGCTTATCGGATCAGTTACCATGAAAGAATTTGTAAAAAAAGACAGAGGGAGGTGACGGTACGTCTGTGAGAGAGCGACTGCAGACGAGATGCCAGATCAGGGCCAATTACGTTGCTTATCCGTCTCTGGATCTTATCAAGAAGCTTGAGACAAACAGAAGGGGAACTAGACCATATATGGCAGCAATACTCCATGCAAGGGCGAATGGTTGATTTGTAGATCTGAAGGATCGATTCCGGGGAGAAAAATTTCCTGGCGCAGCAAAAAGAAGCAACTTTCCTTGCGGTGGACGAAGCAATTGACTCAATGTATTTGTTCCATCTCAGCTCAGCAGTCGATGTGAGACCGAGCAGCCACAAAGAGGTGCTCTCGTGGAGTTGAACGTCAGACATTCTAATGGGGTTGGGTAGGGATGGTTATTAGGTTTTTTTGTTTACACTATTTATTCATTGTATTATTTATTCAACCCGGAATTTTCTTCAGTGAATTCCATGAGCATGTTTGGAGCATGAAGAGTATTTCGCTGTAATGTCTCATGTCTGTGTGGGGCGTCTGTTTAAAATACGAGTACCTACTATAATGACGTCTGAAATAATCAAAATCTTGGAGTGAAAAGAACTGACAACAAATATAAAAAGCACTTAGACGCGAAAGTTTAAATATCTGGGAAGTGTTTTGACAGAGGGCGGTAAATGCGACCTGAGATCCGTAGATGTATTGGGATGGTCAAGGACGCATTCCAAAAGCTGGGAAGATTATTAAATTACAAATCCGTTTTTGGATTTCATCAAGAACCTCGTGATGAATTCCAGACAAGATATGGTATCAATATTCAACGGACGAATGGTAGATTTGTAAATATGCAAGATGGACTTTGACAAGAAAAAAAACAAACTTATATATATATATATATATGTGTGTGTATGCAGAGGATTACTTCGTGTGAAAGTGAAAGAGAATACGAAGACTACGAACAGGCACAGTTGAGAGAAGGACCCCAAAATTAACAGGGTTCAAAAAGATAGAAGGGTTGAGCGAAGGACCCCAAAATTAATAGGGTTCAAGAAGTTAGAAGGGTTGAACGAAGGACCCCAAAATTAATAGGGTTCAAGAAGATAGAAGTGTTGAGCGAAGGACCCCAAAATTATCAGGGTTCAAAAAGATAGAAGGGTTGAGCGAAGGACCCCAAAATTAATAGGGTTCAAGAAGTTAGAAGGGTTGAACGAAGGACCCCAACATTAACAGGGTTCAAGAAGATAGAAGATAGCGATTTGCGTTGTATTTAAATTTTGAATGATTATGAGGGAAGCAAGAAATTAGAAGAGTTCCAATGTTAGGAAATGCCAGAAAATAAACAGTTGGAGTAGAAGTGGCGGTTGATTCTAGCTAGATCAACAGTAAAAACAGTGGGACCTAGTGACCAGTCAAGTAGCATTTTTAAATTAATGCAGTCAGGGCACCTTGGTAAAAAAAAAAACTAATCAGGACAATTGCCGAGAATCAGAATTATTTTCAAGTACTTTCGACATAGCATAATGTCATCATCACGGTATTGTTAATTAAGGCAGTAATTAGACGAGACCACAAGGGAGTTTCAGAGAGTGAAAGCGAAAGAAAAAACCTTATATAAAAGTAAACATAGAAGTCAACACTTAGAGGCGACAGTCTGTTTCATGCTATATGCAATCGTCAGGCCATGTCTGCTGTTATTTTTCTCGGCTATTTATATATATACGGGTCAGTGGTGCATTGTGGGTAGTCTATTATGGCGGTTATTTTACCGGAAGTCGTTTATTTATTTATTTGGGTTAAATTATTTTGCTTGTTTTTATTTTTTTGTTTCTTATTTTATTTATTTATTTATTTTTTAATCGGTGTTTTTATTAACGTAGTAAAAATTTGTTTATATCACTTATTTAATAGTTTTGTTTTGGTTTGAGAATTTAATTAAAGCTATTTGTTCGATTTTGGGGTTGATTGTTGTAGTTTCGTCTAACTATTATTTTGGCAGGAACCAATATATATATATATATATATATATATATATATATATATATATATATATATATCCACACGCATGGGGTTAGTTGTTGTGGAAGTGAAAGAGAATGAGAAGACTGTGAATAGGCAGAGTTGAGCGAAATTTAACAGGGTTTAAGCAAATAGCGATTGGCATTGTATTTTAATTTTTGAAGGTTGTACTTACGAGGGAAGCAAGAAATTAGAAGAGTTCCAAATATAGGAAGTGCCAGAAAATAAACTTTTAGAGTTGATTCTAAAGGAATCAACAGTAAAAACGGAGGCACCTAGTAGCCATTCAAGTAGCCTTCAAAAATTAATGTAGTCATGTCACCTTGGAAAAAAGCTACTCAGAGCAATTGCAATGAAAGTATTTATAGCAAAGACAGAAAGAAGCCACGTCTTCTCGGTGAGCAAGTGACTAAAGTAGAAATGTCCGATGAGGATTGACTACATTACAGACTCGATTTTGCCAAGAATCTCGAGATGTACAGCAGGAGCACCAGGCTAGATATGGAAACAGAATTCAATGCACTTATGCAGCTATGGGTTCAACAACACGACAGATTGGGTTCTTTAGCCTTCGTTGGCAACCAGTCTATAGCAAAAAGAAAAGGCAACGTCCTGCGGGAGAAAAAACTCGCTCGTCAATCCTATATTAAAAGATTGATAATCGTATATCACGTATGGCCCTTAATTGACTGACTGATTCAATACACGGACTAATAGAAGTCTTGTAAATGTTCAACATGGATGCTGACAAGAAACAATTACTGACCCGTCATAGTAACCTAACTTTCTTTGCAATAGGTGAATTGCAACACTTCATGTCAGCGGAAAACGTTAGGCCAAAAAAGGTGCAGTGTGTTGCTCTCATGGAGTCTAGCGTCAGCCATGTTGATGGCAGGCAGAAAAGGTTATCTACAGTGGTTAAATAAAATCAGTTATGTTTTGTAGGTGTTTACAAGCCATTTCTTTCCCCAGTTAGCCATTGATTGAAGGTTTATTTTAACGTTTACGCATCCCATGTTGTTTTAGTAGTAATTTGGCGAAATCAGGCAATAAATGTAAAGAGCTCAATGATGCCCCCTGTTCATGTAGATATACATGTTCTTGATAAATTAGAACATGTAGTAATGTTCGTTTTTGCTAAATTAGAACATGTAGTATGTTTTTACTACATTAGAACATTTAGTATGTATCTTCTTGCTAAATTAAAACATGTAGTATGTATGTCCTTTCTAAATTAGATCATTTAGTAATGTTTGTTCTTGTTAAATTAGAACTTGTAGTATGCATGTTCTTACTACATTAAAACATGTAGTATGTATGCGTTTACTAAATTAGAACATGTAGTATGTATGTCCTTGTTAAATTAGAACATATAGTATGTTCTTGCTAAATTCTAACATGTAGTATGTATCTTCCTTCTAAGTTAGAACATGTAGTATGTATCTTCCCGTTAAATTAGAACATGTAGTATGTTCTTGCTAAATTCGAACATGTAATATATATCTGCCTGCTAAATTAGAACATGTAGTATGTATCTTCTTTCAAAATTCGAACATGTAGTATGTATGTTTTTGCTAAATTAGAACATGTAGTAATGTTTGTTTTGCTAAATTAGAACAGCATCAGAATAATGTGATGCTGTGTATATTTGGTCGGTTTAGAAGGGGAGACGTTGGTTTTACTCAAGTACTGTTCCCAATTGCAGTGATCGAAGACTGAAATCGATGAAGCTGAATTGACTAATCGGAAGGGTATCGTCTTGCATCAGTACAATACCAAACGTTACGCCTCTTTTTAAGACGCGGCAAAAATTTGGTGAAGACTTTCTGGGTTTTCCCACTAAATCCGACGGTCTCTCATGATCTCGCATCATGTGATTACATCTTATTTCGATACCTACAAATTTCTCTTAATCAGTAGAACAGCAATTCTCTGGGAGACTGTTGAAACTAGTTCACCCCCGCCCCTACCACCACCAGAAAGAGGCGAAGTTCTAGGAATATGGAATCATGAAGCTACCTTAAGGATGGTGACGTGAAAGGTTGTGGAACAAAATGGCAACTTAATCTCCCTCAGTCTCTCTCTCTCTCTCTCTCTCTCTCTCTATATATATATATATATATATATATATATATATATATATATGTAGTCAAACGTAGAGAGCCAGACAAACCTACCAAGTTTTCACCTAAACAGATCCGCTTAGGTGAAACCTTGGTAGGTTTGTCTGGCTCTCAAGGTTTGACTAGGTCTGCTCTACTTTTTATTGAGCACTTTTTTAGTTAGTTGATTACTCGTACCTGGGTCTTTTCTTTGGGCTTTGGGCCTGTATGCTGTACGATTTTTTTCGACAGACGTTCATGTTCCTAGCTCTTTCTTTTTTTAAAACCTTCTTTTTTTTTCCTTCGAGAATCATTTGACCATTAGCAAATTAAGAAACCGAAGGTTTTTCTAGACGAGTGTAGTTACCTATATATATATATATATATATATATATATATATATATATATATATATATATATATATATATATATACCCGGTCATTAATCAGAGTTGAGACCGACCAGTGGACGGTTGTATTAAAAAGTGCTCTATACTCAATCCCAAAAACTGAACATGCAGAGCGGTAAATATTTAAAAAAAAAAACTGAGGAATCACGCTACCATAGTTTCAAACATTAAAATGCATCTGGCATCTACTGCCTGACGAGACGTTAATGGTTGAATCTATGGTTGCGAGCCTGTAAGTAATTCCTAATTTTTAAATAAATCTATCTATCTATCTATCTCTCTCTATATATATATATCTATATATATATATATATATATATATATATATATATATATATATATATATATATATACACGTTTCATTAAATCATATAGACAAGTGTTGTCTATTTATTTTATGTAATTTTTTTTTCGCAATTTCTGATAAGAATAATAACATTATCGTTGAAAGAAGAAAGAAATTCACAATAGTGATCCATATTTTTTTAATACAATCTAAGCTTTCGGCTTACTTAAGCCATTATCAAAGATGTCAATTACAACATATTAAACAATATACGGACAAGACAGTGATGATAGTCTGTCAATGTTTACATAGAAGATTTCTAAGCAACGATAAACACGCGCATATAAGACGCTAGAAGCGAAAATCGCACCGTATCTCATGACGTCACACATGACCACACGAGAGTAAATTATAGAAGTATAAATCGAAAGCCGTTGGTATAAACCGACTGACACGAACTGTCGGGTTTCGATCCTAGCTAGAGGCAACCAGATGTCTAGCCACACTGATGAGCTGTGAAACAGCGAAACAGTTTGTCTGTGGATGACGTTATATATATATATATATATATATATATATATATATATACAAATAAAGATAAAGAACAGGTAGATTAAGAATCTACAGTTCTTATTAGCATTTGCTTCTTTAAAAAGTGCTTAATACGATGTAGATCAAAATATTATTATTATATTTTTATTGTAATATTTTACATCGCTACACACAAACTTTCATGTTTCAGAACTATAATGTTCCTTCATCGGACGATGATACATAACTTATGCCAACGAAGACGTATTTTATAAACAATAGTGGCTATAAATGCCCTGATGTTAAATATAGAAAACATAATAGTGATAGCCCGAAAAAAAAATAGAAATAGAAAAATAATTTTTTACATAGCCCCATTTAACCAAATGGTTAGCACTAAAAGCAGAAGTTCCCCGGTTTGATTGAGAAATATTTCCCAAATAATAATCGTCTAAGCAAGATTTTCAATAAAAATACGCTTAAATTAAGTTAAAGCTGTACAGATAATATAGAAATAATTATTAAAAAACATAATAAAATTTTAAATCAACACTTAAGTCAAAATAGCAATCGTAATTCCAAAACTGAAATCGATAATGATAATAAAATGTGTAATTGTAGATATCCTAACATTTGTCCATTGCAAAATAGGTATCTTAATGAATCTATTGTTTACCAGTGTACCATTTCATCAAGTAAAAATCCGAATGTTAAGAAATTTTATATTGATAGTACAAAAAGCCCTTTAAACAGCAATGCTTATCGTAACCGAACGTCCCTCTATAAACAGTTTTGGCATTTAAAAGAAATTAATAAAACCACTACCGTAAAATGGAAAATATTAAAAAACAATAATCTGTAAATCCTTAAATATCTCATGTCCCCTGTGTTTACATTAAAAGCTGCATACTATAAAGTTTCCTAAAAATAAAATTATCCTAAATCAAAGAAATGAATTAACTGTAATTTGTAGGCATTGTTTACTTTAAAATATAGTTAAAAGAATTTTTCAAAAAATTTACGCTTTGCAATTACATATCCATTATTTTATTAGTATACAATAGTCCCCATAATATTTACTAAAGTCTTTGAGTTTTCCAGCTTTAATATGGCCTGTGTTGCATTGCCCATTCAATGAAATAAGTATCGCATTTTAGGTTGCATATATAAAAAGAAATAATTATATTAGCGAACCCTTTAAGAAGGTTTTGTAGTATAAAAAATTTTTAAATTCCTTAAAAAATAATATTTTATTTGATACAACCTTGTCTACTTCACCTTATTTAAACTTTGTAACAGTTTGTCTGCTGTTGGACGTGACTAACATGTGACATAAAACATGAATTAATAACTTATCTACCTACACCCTTGATCTTATTTTTCATCTTCCCATTTAGCTTAAATCTGTCCAATGATTGGTTAATCCAGACATACCAACAAGTATGTATTTTAATTTTGAAATATTGAAATTAATGTTTTCCTCTCTTTCATTTCAAATGAGATAATGATTTGTTTTCTAGTTTCCCAAATAAATCATTTTCATCATGAGTTATCTATCATCGCCTGATGAAGGAACATTATAGTTTCGAAACATGTAAGTTTTTTTGTGTAGCAATGTAATATATATATATATATATATATATATATATATATATATATGTATTTTTTTAAAAATATGATTCCTTCACTACATAAGAGTTCTCATGTTTCAAAAACAGGAGCCAAAAACTTCAATATAATTATTAAAATTAAATTGAATTAAAGTATAAAGCTCTGTTTCAGTGAAATTTTTGGATTCCAAAAATTTCGCTTGAGTATGAAACAGGGCCTGATACTTTAATTCAATTTAATTTTAATAATTATATTGAAGTTTTTGGCTCCTGTTTTTGAAACATGAGAACTCTTATGTAGCGAAGGAATTATATTTTTTTTAAATAATTATAATTTAAGCTCTACTTGTGTATTGTGCACTGTTTAAAAAAAAATAAAAACAAAAATACTAAAGAACTTCGTATTATTTACCTTTCTATATATTTGCACACACACACACACACACACATGTATATATATATATATATATATATATATATATATATATATATATATATATATTTGTATATTGTCTTTTAACAGATAATTTTTTATTTATAACTTTTATTCTTATTTATATCTGAATTTTTACATAGGCAGCAAATATTCTTTAAGGCAAATCGACGCAAAATAAGATACATGTATACCTGCATTGAGGAATTTATAAAACAAAATCGAAAAAGTTTATTTGGGATGCGTTTCATCCATTAGGACTTCGTAGAATAGGCTTTGTTGACATTGTTGTAACTACGCATGCGAACGAACGAGAAGCGCTAGTAGTTTCAATTTTGAAAAAATAATTTTTGTAATCTAGCCAAATTAATCTATATTCCATTTCTTTTCCTTTTCATATTCTTTGTTTTTCAATATCCCTATATTGGGATAACAGAAAATCTGCCAAAAATGGTGAAACCTTTTAAGAAGTTGGATGCACATTTACTGTGGATAATCGAGCAATTAAAGCACTTTCTAGGCATCTTAGGCTTAGTTTATTATTTTCTCTTTGAATTAGAGTAGTATTTTTTTTATCTCAAAATTGTGATCAGTTGCGTTTTGTGTGTTTTTTAAAAGATCTCTTTTGTGTTCATATATTCTTTTGTTTAAACTTCTTGAGGTTTCTCCAATATATTGTTTGTGGCAATCCTACAGAGTAAGTATATCTGTATATGTTTTTCAGATTCATTTAAAATTATTTTGTTCCAGTCTAATCTCTCCCTCCACACACACACACACATATCAAATGGTTTTGATCAGTTAAGTTATCTCTTCGTATCGCAATTTTGCCATCTATACCCGAGTTCAATCGGATACTTGACGCATTTCTCGAAACTATATATACATGAAGCATAAGAATTTTTTTATTTCATTGATTAAACCATTTCAAGTTTTTCGATATAAAGGTAGCACAAGATAGATAGATAGATAGATAGATAGATATGAATAGTATAATGGGGTCTACCCTTTTCTGATATAAATGGACTCGTACTGCTGCCATAAAATAGCCACAGTCAGTCAGTCATGATGTCCGACAGTAGAGGAACAGGGTGGAGAAACAGAGTGGAAAGTACATAGACATTGTGATTGAGTTGACATTAGAAGTCAGTTACAATGACGCCCGACTCTAAGGAAGTTTACTTCGAGACTGTATATTGCGATCTTTGATTAATACTAACCGGCGTTCCTGGATTTTACTAACAG
The DNA here is from genome assembly GCA_963932145.1 of Acanthosepion lycidas. Classification (NCBI taxonomy): domain Eukaryota; kingdom Metazoa; phylum Mollusca; class Cephalopoda; order Sepiida; family Sepiidae; genus Acanthosepion; species Acanthosepion lycidas. The sequence goes on from OZ010612.1 coordinate 66,711,766, forward strand.
CATTACCTTTTGTATTTTGTGTAAATACATTTAATTACTTAGCTTAAATACTTGCGTTTGTCATTTATTGGAGACCGCTTTTTCACGCGGTTAAGCCACAACAACTTGACGAACGAGGATTCGAAACTCACGCGGATAACCCACAACAGCTTGACGAACGAGGATTCGAAACTCACGCGGATAACCCACAACAACTTGGCGAACGAGGATTCGAAACTCACGCAATAACCCACAAGATCTTGACGAACGAGGATTCGAAACTCACGCGGAAAGAAAAACTTTTCGTACGTCTAACAACAAACAACTTGGCGAACACACGCGGAAAAACTAATCAACAGAAGAAAAATCCTTCCCTCGTCGTTCAAATTAGCGACAAACAATTTCGCGGAGTAAAAATACATAAAATTGAGTTATCATGGAAGATTTTAAAATATGTTGGTAGAACTGGTAAGACACCAAAATGAGCAACAATTACAAATGCAGAAATACCAAAATGATCAACAGTTACAGCTACAAGAAAAATGGCAAAAGCAAATATTACAAACGCAAAAGGAAAATCAAGATAGACAAACAGAGCTCCAGGAACTAATATTGAAAGTAGCGGGCAGCAAGCAATTAGATATTGAAAAAGAAGCAACATTTTCGCAAGACGCAGTGTGGAATACCATAGAGATTTTCAAATATTCTCTAGATGAGGACAAAAATTTTGGAGATTACTTCAGAAGACATGAAAACATCTTTAACATAGACTGTCAAAATTGGACAGAAGCAAAAAAGCTACGTCTATTGCTTAGAAAATTAGGAACTGAAGAATATACAAAGTTAGTGGACTATATCTTGCCAAAAAAGACGAACAAATTAAAATTTGACGAAGCAGTGACATGTCTTAAAGAACTCTTCAGCCCCAAAACATCACTCTTCCATAGGAGGTGGAAATGCCTTAACTTGGTAAAGGGCGATAATGAGGATTATTCCACGTTTGCCGCAATCGTAAATAAACATTGTGACGACTTCAAACTAGCGGAATTAACACCGGACAATTTAAAATGTCTCATCTTTGTTCAAGGGCTAGTTTCTACAAAAGATAGCGAAATGCGTAGAAGAATGCTTGCAAAATTACAAAATGAACCGGGTCTAACATTACAGCAATTATCGGAAGATTGCCAGAGATGTTTAAGCATAAAGAAAGACGCAGAGGACATTGAAGAATCAGCTGTTTCTCATATACGTAAGTTAAACAAAAGTCTACGTTCTTCACCCTCTCCGGAAAGAAAACTAAAATTTTACGACAATGAAAAAAGATTCTCACCCTCCCCGGAAAGAAAAATAAAATATGATAAGAGAAAAAGTACAACATACAGGACAAATTATGACGAATATCGAAACAAATATAAGCCCCCTCCATCAGCATGTTATCGATGTGGAGGATTACATTGGAACAAGGATTGCCGCTTCAGATATAAAAACTGTCATGAATGTGGAAAAAAAGGCCACAAGGCATTCCAATGTAGAAATAGAAAAGATACTAATAGAATAAGAGCTACAAGGATGAATAATTATGACAACACCAATGTAAGAAAATATGTAGAACTGGAAATTTTAAACAAAAAGATTAAATTACAACTGGATTCGGGTTCCGACCTCACGATAATCAACTTACAGACATGGAAAAAAAACTCAACAGACCTACACACTCAAAAAATTGCCAAGTCGGTTACAGGCAAACGAATAAAATTTGAGGGAGAAATAATCGTGAATGTTAAATTTCACGGCAAAACAAAAAAACTTAAGATATACGTCATGAAAGATACTGAAAATTTAGTAGGTATTGACTGGATGCAAAAATTCAACGTTTGGGACCTACCTATCAACTCGTTTTGCAAAAAGTTAGAGGTTGAACCATCAGATGCCATAATATTGAAGGAAGAATTATATAAGCAATTTCCTGAGGTATTTTCAAGTGGGTTTGGACGATACAACAAATTTAAGGCCAAAACAGAATTAAAAGAAAACGTCCGACCAATTTTCAGAAAGAAGCGAAATATACCGTTTGCTACTATAGAAAAATAGACAAAGAATTGGAAAGACTTGAACAAACTGGGATTTTATCTAAAATAGAGTTTAGGGAGTGGGCTGCGCCGGTGGTTTACGTAAAAAAGAAGTCAGGAGAAATTCGCGTATGCGCAGATTTTTCGACGGGACTCAACAAGGCAGTAAAAGACCACCATTACCCACTGCCGAGCCCAGCGGAGATATTTACAAAGCTCAACGGCGGTAAGATATTTTCAAAAATATATCTTAGTGAAGCTTATCTACAAATTCCAGTACAAGAGAGTTCGAAAATCCTTGGCATTAATACGCACAAAGGGTTGTACACGTTCAACAGACTAGCATTCGGAATAAAAGTTGCTCCTGCAATTTTTCAACAATGGACACAATACTAAATCCCCCCAAAAAGGGATCTAAGGAGGGGGTATTATGGGATCCACCCTTTTCTGATATAAATGGACTCCTCCTGCTGCCATAAAATAGCCACAGTCAGTCAGTCATGATGTCTGACAGTAGGGGAACAGGTGGAGAAACAGAGTGGAAAGTACATAGACACTGTGATTGAGTTGACGTTAGAAGTCAGTTACAAGGACGCCCGACTCTAAGGAAGTTTACTTCGAGACTATATATAGCGATCTTTGATTAATACTAACCGGATTTTACTAACAGCATTACCTTTTGTATTTTGTGTAAATACATTTAATTTCTTAGCTTAAATACTTGCGTTTGTCATTTATTGGAGACCGGTTTTTCACGCGGAATCCACAACAAATAGCTTAATAGATAGATAGATAGATAGATAGATAGATAGATAGATAGATAGATATGAACAGATTGCGATAGATACATATACCAAATGAGACAGATATGAACAGACTTAGATAGATAGATAGATAGATAGATAGATAGATATGAACAGATTGCGATAGATACATATACCAAATGAGACAGATATGAACAGACTTAGATAGATAGATAGATAGATAGATAGATAGATAGATAGATAGATAGATAAACCAAAATGTGATAGATTGATGGATATACTAATATGAGATAGATAGATAGATAGATAGATAGATAATCACCAAAATGAGATAGATAGATAGATAGATAGATAGATAGATACGTAAGATGAAAAGATTGTAAATATCTTCCTGTAACTTTTCTTACAACTCAACTCTTCTCAAATCTTTGAACGCTGTCATGACAAACGTGCCGTAGCAACAAAAGAGTGAATCGATGCGTCATCATCTCTTCATTCTCGATTCGCTGTTACCAGGGAGCTCGACAACCACTTCTTCTTTCGCCCTGCTCATACTATTCCTCCTACCCTTGCTTACCGCCTCAGATGATGACTACCTGCTCTTGTTATTGTTGTTGCTGCTGCTGCTGCTGCTACTGCTTCATCTGATCAAAGACTCGGAGAGCAAGTAAGAGAATGGAGTAGACGAAGAGTAAAAAAATATATACGCAATGTTATAAACAAACATATCTTCATTCGCTTAGATGCGAGTCGTATAATGGATAGCGTCCTAAACTGAAAAATCAGAGAGTCAAGTTCAAAATCAAGTCGAGTTCATTACATTTTCTTACACGCACTCTTGAAAAAGGTATGAGTCCATCTTTTCGTCTCTCAGTCAATCAATTATGTTCTATGCGTGATACACGCTGAGGCGATTATGTATCTCTCGATACATGACTGACGAGTAGTTGGTTGATATTTCTTTCTACAGCAGACCAGTTGCCACCCAAAGCTATAAAATCCGGTCTGTCCTCATTAATATATATGAAGAAAAAATCCCTTCTCTAAGACTAACTGATGTTTGGACGCCATGCACGAAATCCATTTGAAAGCCTCGATTTGGCGAGAGGTTATTTAAGAACATGACTCGAGTTCTTCAGTTAATGTTTTGATTTTCTAGCTTCTTGCTGTTTGGCGCAAAACTACCGCAAGCGTTGCCTATTCTCTTTGTTGTGAATCTCACATATTAAATTTGTTATAACTAAGTTTGGCACAAGGCCACCAATAGTGAAAACCCACTGAGAATCGAACTCCCTACATGTTGCAAGTATAAAGTTTTTACATACTAATATACATCAGTCAGTTATGTGCCATCCGTGATACACGCTTAGGCTTTCGATACATGACCGACTATGCAGAATTTTTTCCCGAAGTAGGTTGCCATTTCTTTCTGCGGTAGACCAGTTGCTATAGAACCGAGTCTGTCCTGTTATTTACCATAACTGGTAGGAGAAGAGGAGGATTCACACCTTTCCCAAGGGTATTAGCACGTAAGTGAATGTAATGGATTCGACTGGAATTCGAACTCGGCTCTCCGATTCCTCAATCCGAGGCGCTATCCATTACTCCTTTGGGAAAATCTAGAAGAGGAGTCACCTTTCCCAAGGGTATTAGCACGTAAGTGAATGTAATGGATTCGACTGGAATTCGAACTCGGCTCTCCGATTCCTCAATCCGAGGCGCTATCCATTACTCCTTTGGGAAAATCTAGAAGAGGAGTCACCTTTCCCAAGGGTATTAGCACGTAAGTGAATGTAATGGATTCGACTGGAATTCGAACTCGGCTCTCCGATTCCTCAATCCGAGCCGCTATCCATTACTCCTCCGGGAAAATCTAGTAGAATGATCCATGCTTTTCCCAAGGGTATTAGCACGAATTTGAATGTAATGGATTCGACTGGAATTCGAACTCGGCTCTCCGATTCCGCAATACGAGCCGCTATCGATTACTACTCCGGGAAAATATAGAAGAGGATTCATACCTTTCCCAAGTGTATTAGGACGTAAGTGAATATAATGGATTCGACTGGAATTCGAACTCGGCTCTGCGATTCCTCAATCCGAGCCGCTATCCATTATTCCTCCGGGAAAATCTAGAAGAGGATTCATACTTTTCCCAAGGTTATTAGCACGTAAGTGAATGTAATGGATTCCACTGGAATTCGAACTAGGCTCTCCGATTCCTCAATCCGAGCCACTATCCATTATTTCTCCGGGAAAATCTAGAAGAGGATTCATAGCTTTCCCAAGGTTATTAGCACGGAAGTGAATGTAATGGATTCGACTGGAATTCGAACTCGGCTCTCCATTAATCGGTAATCCATTACTACTGGTTGAATTAAATCCGTTTCTGTATTGGATTAGGGACATATTTATTGTTAGTCAGTTTTGTGCCATGTGTGATACACGCTTTGGTGATCATGTATCTTTTGATAAATGACTGACGAGGCAGTAGGTTGCCATTTCTTTCTGCGGTAGTCCAGTTCCCGCTCAAGGCTCTAGAACACGTTATTTACACATAGTTGCGAGGGGAAGAGGATTCCTGTCTTTTCCAAGTGCATTAGCACGTAAATGAATGTAATAGATCTGACTAGAATTCGAACTCGGCTCTCCGATTCCTCAATCCGATCCGCTATTCATTACTTCACCCCAAAGGAAACCACAAATGAAGTCTGGGATTTGTTCCAAATTGTAACACGAGGTTATTATTATTATACGATATATATTACTATGTATAAAAATTTATCCATGCACCATGTAGGGCGTTCTATTCTAAGAAATGGCAACCTACTGCGGGAAAAAATCTGCCTCGTCAGTAATTTATCGAAAGCCTAAGCGTGTATCACGCATGGCACATAACTGACTGATGTATATTAGTATGTAAAAATTTTATACTTGCAATATGTAGGGAGTTCGATTCTCAGTGGTTTCTCCCTATTGGTGGCCTTGTGCCAAACTTAGTTATAACAAATTTAATATGTGAGATTCAAAACAAAGAGAATAGGCAACGCTTGCGGTAGTTTTGCGCCAAACAGCAAGAAGCTAGAAAATCAAAACATTAACTGAAGAACTCGAGTCATGTTCTTAAATAACCTCTCGCCAAATCGAGGCTTTCAAATGGATTTCGTGCATGGCGTCCAAACATCAGTTGGAAACAACCTTTTTCTCAGGATCAATGAGAAATGGTTTCGGGTCTTTTTTTCATCATATATGTCAATCTATTTGCATTACAATCTAAATACAAATGTATTACATACTTTTTTTATGAAAACTGAGATATACTAGAGTGAGAGCCTCCGTATCATAGATTCGGTGGTGAACGTGATCAACGCCACGACCCTGTCATACACACACACGCACACGCACACACACACACACACACGCAAACACACACACATATATATGTGTGTGTGTGTGTGTGTGTGTGGGTGTTGTAGTCTTGTTAGGTCCAGAAATAAAGACACAAAGAGAGGAATTGAGTTAAACAAATATATTAAGAGAAAACCGTAATACAAACTTATATGAACGAGACTGTTACAGCAAGAATGCTCAGTCTGACTGTCAAAAAGGCAGTACCTGCTTCTATTTATAGCTCATATCGTCCACGTGTGCGTGGGTAAATCACAATAATTATATATATATATATATATATATATATATATATATATATATATATATATATATATATGCATATACTGTTGTGGCCCTTTTAGGGCTAGAAATAAAGACACAAAGATAGGAATTGAGTTAAACAAATATATTAACAGAAAACAGTAATACAAACATATACAAACGAGTATTACAGCAAGAATGTTCAATCTGACTGTCAAAGCTGACTGCCGGAAACTTCCTTCTCCAAAAGGCAGTACCTGCTCCTATTTATAGATGGGAGAGTCTATGCGTGCGTGGGTAAATTACTATAACAATGTGTCTGTCTGTCTGTATGTATGTATGTATGTATGTATGTGTGCGTGTGTGTGCGTGTGTGTGTGTGTGTCTGTGTGTATTTAGGCAGCAAATTCTCTTAGGCTTTAGGCATGTCTGATTAAATAAATTACAGACATTAGGTCTGCTTATTTTTAGATAAATTTCTCAGACATCAGACTTTCAAAAAATGTGTCAACACCTGATAAAAATACCCATTTACGTGTTAAAATAATTTTTCTGTGATATTTTAAACTAAAGGTAAGTAATATTTGATTAATTAGATTAATTCAGATTAATTAAACTTTAAATCAGCTAATTCTTCTCAAATAACGTTTCAGAAAAGTATATTTTATTTTCGAAAGATTTTTTTATTAATAAAGTGAATTATGTTGTGTTGACAGATTTGTCAATATGAATGAATTCATTGATTTTACTAGAAATCAGAAAAAATCATTCCAATCAATTTAAATTTGACTTGGAATGCAGTAAAGAAGTTTGATTCTTAGAAATATTAAATTTAAACTTTTAGTTTGGAATTAAAACTCAAATAAAAGCTTCAAGAAAATATTTTCAATGCATTTCTCCTTTTCATGTAAATATTGAGGACTGATAAATTCTGATTTCTCTTGAGTAGAATCCGATGATTATTCAGGATTTTATTTGATTTTACAATACTTTCAAGCCTTTCCAATTCCCTATTTCATATTCAATGTGAAACAAAAGGCTCATGAAATTTTCCAAAATAAATAAGAGCCATTCCTGACAAATCCATTCAATCAAAAATTATATTATTCAACCCACTATAGCTACAATTGAAAGTATTTATCTAAATTCAACATAAAATTAATCAAACTACGTCTAAAACAATAAAACAATTCAATAAGGTACAACTTGAAGAAGGAATTTACTCTATCACTTGTAATAATTGCCACAAGGAAAACCTCGAGGAATTTAAATAAAATACTATATGAACACAAAAGGGATCATTTACAAAGCAACACATTAAATGTATTAGTTGCTCACTGTAATGAGAATGACGATACATTTGATTTCAAATGCTACTTTAATTAATAGAGAAAGCAATTTATTAAGATGGAAATGTATAGAAATTGCTTTAATCATTATATATATATACATACATATATATATATATATATATATATATATATATATATATATATATATATATATATATATATATTCTTGACAGGTCTTCTATTATCACACTGTGTGATATTTAATAACAAAAAAAAAAAAAAAGAGCTGGAAATACAAACAAAAAGAAAAAGAATTGAAATGTGAAATCGGGTACATTTTATACCCGAAACACATATTAAAGAAGTCATTTTTAAATTTGAAATTCCTTGCGTCTGTCGTTCGTGCGCATGTGCAATCGGATCACCGTAAACATAGCATCTTAATCTGAGGAAGTCCGATCTGATGAAACGCGCGTCATACGGAAACTTCTTTTAAATATATATATATATATATATATATATATATATATATATATATATATATATATATATGCATAAAAAAACAGAAAACGTATCCAATTTTCTATGTTTGGGATTTATTCAAAATGCGTTCCCTGGCAGGATCGAACCTGAATCTCCCTTTCAGGGCCAGTGAGTTTGACCTCCAAAATGATCAGGACTAACTGGGGGCTCTGGGCTGTGCTTTGTGACCTTCGCTATTCTATCAACATTTGCTTTTTACTATCGACATTTATATACGTTACAAATTAAACTAAGCACAACTGATTATTTAAAGGATGAAAGATTTTCGAAGAATTTTGTCGTCATTCTGGAGCCTTTCTTTTTCGTCCAAATCCGTGAATTTGTTTTGTTCTTACTTACTCGAAAAACACAATATATAATTCACTATTTTTTTTTTTTATCTATAATGTTGAATGTGTTAAAATTATTCAACTTTTTAAGAAGAAAAATCTCAAATTGATGTTAAAAATTGCCGCAAAACATTGCTGATTTATTTAAGATGAAACTATCTGTTATGACATGTCTCTAAATTTTATTTAAATACATTGCATTTATTTTCAATTTTTCTAGTTGAACTGATCACCTATATTGCATATGATCCATTAGGTAACAATAAAATGTGTATTTTATATAAATACTACTCTATGAAAATTGAGATGTAGTAGACTAGAGGCAGGAGCCTCCGTAGTATATAATCGTGGGTTGACAGCATGAGACCCTTGCACCACCCCTGAATCTAGTTTCAAGTTTTAGTTTACAGAAATAACAGAGAAAAAAAACCCTCCTTTCGACACACTGTCTTTTTTTCAATTTTTTTTTTTTAATTTTTTTTTTTGTTTATTTTTTTTGTTTTTTTATTTCATTTTTTTTGTGGATACGAAGTTTAAACTTTACCAAAATTTCATTGTTTACAGATTTTCTTTTAGACAGATTTTGCATGGCTTTGGTTGGGATTCCTTTTTTTTATGTTGGTCTGCGAGCGAATTTAAATAATTTTTATTTATTTTTTGTTTCTTTGAAGAGTTCTCTTCTTGACAAAGCAGTTGGAATCATTCCCGAATCCAGTTTAATGTTTTTTGTTTTTGTTTACGGATCAGGTTTCTTCTTTTTCGTTTCTTCGGTTCTTCTTAAAGCCCCACCGAATTTTGGCAAGTACCCAGTCTGACCCACAGCCTCCCCGCCCACGATAACCGGTCAACTCCTGTGGGGCGGTCGAAATATGTTTTCTGGGTCACGTCAAACTGCTGCATGCCGTCAATAGGAGAAAAAAAGATTTTTATTTTTCTTGGCTTTTTATTTTTGGTTTATTTTGTACGTGTGTATGAGTGTATGTATGTACGTGTCTCCGTGTGTAAGTATGTGAGAATATATGTATATATATATATATATATATATATATATATGTGTGTATGTGTGTGTGAACATATGTGTATAACACACAGACATACACATTAAATGTGTATGTCTGTGTGTTTATGTACGTATGTGTGTGAGCGTATGTATGCATGTGTGTGTATACATGTGTGAATATGTGTATTTATATGTGTGTGTTTATTATGTATGTTTAGTTTATGTATGTATTTATGCGAATGTGTGCAAATTTATGTGCGTATGTATGTGCGTGTGTTTATTTATGTGCAAGTGTGGATGTATGTGCGAATGTATGTGTGTGTATGTGTCTACGTATGAGTGTATATGTGTGTGCATCTGTGGCTATCGATAGTACGTATGTGTCTATATGTGTATGTATGCCAGCGTATGTATGCGTGTATAAATGTGTGTGCGTGTGTATGTGAGTATATACACGTGTATGTGCTCGTCTATGTGTGTGCGTGTGTGTGTGTATTTGTGTGTGGTTGTTATCAGTCATTTTAATGTGGTCCAGATGGTCACATACCACACAACGCTTCCGTTAATTTTCCAGTGTTAATTCAAGACCGACGAACATATATATATATATATATATATATATATATATATATCAAATGTATGAAAAAAAATCGTTGCTAATAAAAATCAATGAATGACACAGGCAGAGGCGCGTCGATCTTGACTTCTGACCAAGAATAAGACCTTTCCCTAAGTGCTAAATTGATGATTCATAAAGTATCTTCCTCGGTGTCAAAGGTCAGCCCGAATATTAGTAGAGGTTTCAATTTCAGTAAGTAAAAGATAGACTGCCAGAATCGGATTCTCAAAAACAAACAAATTAGTTTTAAGATTAGTTTATTTTTCTTAACTAACTTCACCCCCAAACAGCAGAAAAGCTGCTAAAACACAAGGGGTTACTGGGTGTAGAAAAATTCCCTTACTAATGAACGAGAACAAAAGAAGAGGAATCAGGAGTATAGCAGATTGCCATTGACATTGCATTTCAATTTTTTTGAAGATTAAAATTGTATAGAAAACATGGGGCCGGAAGGAAGTCGCACAAGCGAGAGTGATAAAAAAGAAACTGCTATCATAGAATTACGGTTACATCGAGCCAGCTTAATTGATGAGATTTTCGACGTCAGTTTAGAATTGTGCTTGAATTAAAAAAAAAAAAAAGTCTACGTAGTAATGGATAGCGACTCGGATTGAAGAATCGGACAGCCAAGTTCGAATTCCAGTCGAATCCATTACATTCACTTACATGCTAATACCCTTCGAAAAGGTATGAATCCTCTTCTAGATTTTCACGGAGGAGTAATGGATAGTGGCTCGGATTGAGAAATCGGAGAGCCGAGTTCGAATTCCAGTCGAATCCATTACATTCACTTACCTGCTAATACCCTTGGGAAAGGTATGAATCCTCTTCTAGATTTTCCCGAAGGAGTAATGGATAGCGGCTCGAAGTGAGGAATCGGAGAGCCGAGTTCGAATTCCAGTCGAATGCATTACATTCACTTCCGTGCTAATGCCCATGGGAAAGGTATGAATCCTCTTCTAGATTTTCCCGGAGGAGTAATGGATAGCGGCTCGAAGTGAGGAATCGGAGAGCCGAGTTCGAATTCCAGTCGAATCCATTACATTCACTTACGTGGTAATACCCTTGGGAAATGTATGAATCCTCTTCTAGATTTTCCCGGAGGAGTAATGGATAGAGGCTCGGATTGAGGAATCGGAGAGCCGAGTTCGAATTCCAGTCGAATCCATTACATTCACTTACGTGGTAATACCCTTGGGAAAGGTATGAATCCTCTTCTAGATTTTCTCGGAGGAGTAATGGATAGCGGCTCGGATTGAGGAATCGGAGAGCCGAGTTCGAATTCCAGTCGAATCCATTACATTCACTTACGTGCTAATACCCTTGGGAAAGGTATGAATCCTCTTCTAGATTTTCCCGGAGGAGTAATGGATAGCGGCTCGAAGTGAGGAATCGGAGAGCCGAGTTCGAATTCCAGTCGAATCCATTACATTCACTTACGTGGTAATACCCTTGGGAAATGTATGAATCCTCTTCTAGATTTTCCCGGAGGAGTAATGGATAGAGGCTTGGATTGAGGAATCGGAGAGCCGGGTTCGAATTCCAGTCGAATCCATTACATTCACTTACGTGGTAATAATACCCTTGGGAAATGTATGAATCCTCTTCTAGATTTTCCCGAAGGAGTAATGGATAGAGGCTCGGATTGAGGAATCGGAGAGCGGAGTTCGAATTCCAGTCGAATCCATTACATTCACTTACGTGGTAATACCCTTGGGAAAGGTATCAATCCTCTTCTAGATTTTCCCGAAGGAGTAATGGATAGCGGCTTGAAGTGAGGTATCGGAGAGCCGAGTTCGAATTCCAGTCGAATGCATTACATTCACTTCCGTGCTAATGCCCATGGGAAAGGTATGAATCCTCTTCTAGATTTTCCCGGAGGAGTAATGGATAGCGGCTCGAAGTGAGGAATCGGAGAGCCGAGTTCGAATTCCAGTCGAATCCATTACATTCACTTACGTGGTAATACCCTTGGGAAATGTATGAATCCTCTTCTAGATTTTCCCGGAGGAGTAATGGATAGAGGCTCGGATTGAGGAATCGGAGAGCCGAGTTCGAATTCCAGTCGAATCCATTACATTCACTTACGTGGTAATAATACCCTTGGGAAAGGTATGAATCCTCTTCTAGATTTTCCCGAAGGAGTAATGGATAGAGGCTCGGATTGAGGAATCGGAGAGCGGAGTTCGAATTCCAGTCGAATCCATTACATTCACTTACGTGGTAATACCCTTGGGAAAGGTATCAATCCTCTTCTAGATTTTCCCGAAGGAGTAATGGATAGCGGCTTGAAGTGAGGAATCGGAGAGCCGAGTTCGAATTCCAGTCGAATGCATTACATTCACTTCCGTGCTAATGCCCATGGGAAAGGTATGAATCCTCTTCTAGATTTTCCCGGAGGAGTAATGGATAGCGGCTCGAAGTGAGGAATCGGAGAGCCGAGTTCGAATTCCAGTCGAATCCATTACATTCACTTACGTGGTAATACCCTTGGGAAATGTATGAATCCTCTTCTAGATTTTCCCGGAGGAGTAATGGATAGAGGCTCGGATTGAGGAATCGGAGAGCCGAGTTCGAATTCCAGTCGAATCCATTACATTCACTTACGTGGTAATACCCTTGGGAAAGGTATGAATCCTCTTCTAGATTTTCTCGGAGGAGTAATGGATAGCGGCTCGGATTGAGGAATCGGAGAGCCGAGTTCGAATTCCAGTCGAATCCATTACATTCACTTACGTGCTAATACCCTTGGGAAAGGTATGAATCCTCTTCTAGATTTTCCCGGAGGAGTAATGGATAGCGGCTCGAAGTGAGGAATCGGAGAGCCGAGTTCGAATTCCAGTCGAATCCATTACATTCACTTACGTGGTAATACCCTTGGGAAATGTATGAATCCTCTTCTAGATTTTCCCGGAGGAGTAATGGATAGAGGCTTGGATTGAGGAATCGGAGAGCCGGGTTCGAATTCCAGTCGAATCCATTACATTCACTTACGTGGTAATACCCTTGGGAAATGTATGAATCCTCTTCTAGATTTTCCCGGAGGAGTAATGGATAGAGGCTCGGATTGAGGAATCGGAGAGCCGAGTTCGAATTCCAGTCGAATCCATTACATTCACTTACGTGGTAATACCCTTGGGAAAGGTATGAATCCTCTTCTAGATTTTCTCGGAGGAGTAATGGATAGCGGCTCGGATTGAGGAATCGGAGAGCCGAGTTCGAATTCCAGTCGAATCCATTACATTCACTTACGTGGTAATACCCTTGGGAAAGGTATGAATCCTCTTCTAGATTTTCCCGAAGGAGTAATGGATAGCGGCTCGAAGTGAGGTATCGGAGAGCCGAGTTCGAATTCCAGTCGAATCCATTACATTCACTTACGTGCTAATACCCTTGGGAAATGTATGAATCCTCTTCTAGATTTTCCCGGAGGAGTAATGGATAGCGGCTCGAAGTGAGGAATCGGAGAGCCGAGTTCGAATTCCAGTCGAATCCATTACATTCACTTACGTGGTAATAATACCCTTGGGAAAGGTATGAATCCTCTTCTAGATTTTCCCGAAGGAGTAATGGATAGAGGCTCGGATTGAGGAATCGGAGAGCGGAGTTCGAATTCCAGTCGAATCCATTACATTCACTTACGTGGTAATACCCTTGGGAAAGGTATCAATCCTCTTCTAGATTTTCCCGAAGGAGTAATGGATAGCGGCTTGAAGTGAGGTATCGGAGAGCCGAGTTCGAATTCCAGTCGAATCCATTACATTCACTTACGTGCTAATCTCCCCCACCCACGTAAGCTGTTGGTAAAATAGCAGCACAGACCGGGTTCTATAGCCTTGGATGAAATGGCAACCTACTACGGGGAAAAATCTGCCTTGTCACTAATCTATTGAAATATACATAATAGTCTAAACGTGTATCACGCATGGCACATAACTGACTGATTACGTCCTATAGTGTAAAGTTCATCTGAACAATTACTATGAAAATCTGTCTATATCTCTGAGATGAGGTATCATGGTTACTTACACTTTTTACATTATTTGGACTGTTATCCCCATATTTATAATGTCTCGACCTCTATATCTCTGAGATGAGGTATTATGATTACTTACATTATTTGCATTATTATGAGGCATGGATTGATTTGAAGTCTGAAGAGGCACCCAAGGAACAGGGCTTCCATGACGGAATGTCCGTTTATCGTGATTCGTGATATTTCTGGGTCCGATTGACGATGATGGAATGTCACTTGTTTCTTTATCAACCAGCCAGTTTACCCCATCATTGTGCTTTTTTCTCAATAATAATTAAATAATCTCCTTACGACTATAAAATGCACATGGAAAATCCTCTGCTGTTCATTAGAGTTAAAATTAGTGTCTACATATCGTAATTAGTACTGGGGATAAAATTAACCGACGTGATGTTTCAAATTTGCATATTAAATGCAGGTTGATTTTGAAGCCATTCTCTCCAAGCAAAATGCGTCTTATCGGCCGTTATTTGTCACATTTAATTTTATTTTTTATCAAATGATATTTCAAGGTGAGTGGGTTTTCCATTTCACTGAAGCAGACGTTAGAGAAATGGAAGTGTTATCATCTACTCAAGCTTCCCTTTCTTTCTTTCTTTCTTTCTTTCTTTTCCCTTCGTTTGCAGGAAGGAAACCGCACCACTTACGCAATCAAAAAAGGAATGGGCCATTTTTTATCTAAGGCAATGATATTTCTTTTTCTCTATCTCTGTCTTTTCTTTCTTTCTTTCTTTCTTTCTTTTTCTTTCTTTTTTCTTTCTTTTTTGTTATTCTTTCCTCAGTTTTCATCTTCTTTTCGTTCTTTTTTCTTACTGTTGTTGTTCTAATTCTTTTTCTTCTTCTTCTTCTTCTTCTTCTTCTTCTTCTTCTTATTATTATTATTATTATTATTATTATTATTATTATTAGCAGTACCTGTGACAATTTCATGGGTTTCTTATGTTAATTTTCTGACGAATTAAGTTAATAGCTGAAGAAGCACCTTGTGAAATCCACCGCTATCAAATTCCCCCGTTGCATCGTTAAATATTTGAATTCAAAAACTTTAACAAAATATTGAAATAATAATATTAAGTATTAATGTAGGTCATTTAAAGAAGGAAGAGGGTACAAATAAAAAATGTTCTAACAGAGAGATTTTACAAATTTCAAGCGACAATAACACTGACTGCTCTAATATTAATGAATATATATATATATATATATATATATATATATATATATATATATATATATATATATATATATTAGCTTTAGAGCGGGTAGAATGGAGATCAACGTGTTTTAGTGGACTCAGCAATTTTCAATCTGCTTGTTTGAATCATCTTCAAGAAGTGAGAGCAAGATCTAAAAGGTCGGCCAATCCAACAGTGATCTCATCTCACAATCCTCACACTTGCTCCATATGTGGCCTCCTTTGTAAATCACTAGCGGGTCTTAAATGCCACTTAAGATTATCGCACAAACTTTCATAAGTGAATCAATAAGCTGTCAGATCCTTATACGTCGAAACCAACGGGAGATAATATATATATATTATATATGTATATATATATATATATATATGTGTATTATGGACTACCC
>OZ010612.1:66730131-66742631 GCA_963932145.1 Acanthosepion lycidas
CTTAAAGACAAATTATTTAAATTATTTATTTTTGATTATAATTATTTAATTATATCTTATTTTTAAGTATAACTTGTTTTTAGAATACGATTTTTTATTTCTAGATATGATTTTGTATTTTTAAATATAGCTTTATCTATATATTTTAAAGGTTTTTTAAACCCTGTTTTATTCTTCTGTTAGTTTTAAATTTAATCTTCATATAACCCAAATTTAATGTCATAAGGGCAATTACCGGGTTTAATTTTATAAAACCTCTTCCCTTTAAAACAAATACCTTCCGCATTCCCCTGACCACTGTCTCGTGCCTTTCGTCTGTCTGAAACATTGAAATGGATAAATGCTGTGTTAGTTTTTCGACGTTTTTTTTTTTTTTTTTTTTTTTTTTTAGCTTTTACAGTTAAATTTCTATATCCGACACGAACTCAGTCTATAACGGGGTTGAATAAGACTGACGGATATTTTCATCTGACGTTATAAGCTTATTCCCTGTATGAGGTTATTTTGGATTTTATTGTGTATTCATTTTTGCTCTGTAGTAATAAATACATTGAACTCTTTTTGTGGATCAGCTAATTGACAATTGCTTCAAATTTTATAAAATGGTAAATAATAAGGATTTCCTTATCGTTGGTTCACATATTTTTATAATTTAGTAAATGTTTAGAAATTTATGAATAAATAATTTTCATATTTATTTCTTTATAAATTGGTAAATGATAAATATTGCATTGCATTAATTGCATTAGTCTTTTTTAGAATGTTGTAAATATAAAAATGATTCTTCTAAATAAACAATCTAATAAGTAGATAATGTTTAATATTGTTTTTGTAAATTCTCAAGAACAAAAAATGTACAAATTTACTTTCATCACATGTTCGCTTTTTAAAGCAACCATTGTCGAATAGTGAAGGGAGTTAAAAAAAAAAGTTTTTTTTTCTTTTAAGCATTCAATCCCAAGCAAGGCGGGAAAGCACTAGCACGCAAGGGGTTACAGAGAGTTGGAGCGAGAGCAAAGAGGAGTGATAGAGGAAAGGATGAAGAGACGGTTAGGGAATAGATGAAGGCATCTAGAGACATCAATTGACATTACATTTGAATAGTTGGAGATTATAGCTGTCAGGGAAACAAGAAAAGGGGAGGGTGTTCCACAGGAGAGAAATGCGAGACATGAAGCTATTGGAGTAGAAGAGACGGCTACATTCAACAGTTTCGACAGTGAAAGGGTGAGAGCGAGATGCCAGCCTAGTTGAACGCTTAAATTCATGAAGTCTTTTGAACCAGCGAATGCAGCTCATCAGAGCAGTTACCGCGAAAGTATTTGTAAAAAAGACAAAGAGAGGCGACGGCACGTCTGTTAGGCAGTGACTGCAGACGAGTTGCCAGATCAGGGCCAATTACATTGCATATCCGTCTTTGGATTTTATCAAGGACCTTAAAACAAACATAAGGGGCCCCAGACCATATATGGCAGCAATACTCCATACAAGGGCGAATGGTTGATTTCTAGATTTGAAGGATCGACTCCGGCGAGAAAAATTTCCTGGCGCAGCACAGGGAGCCAACTTTCCTAGCGGTGGACGAAGGTATTGACTCAATGTATTCGTTCATCTCAGATCAGCAGACAATGTGAGACCGAGCAGTCGCAAAAAGGTGCTCTCATGGAGTTGAGTGTCAGACATTCTAATGGGGGGGGGCAGCGATGGTTCTCCCTGGCGAGTAATAGAGAACAGTTTTGTTTTTGAGGCGTTAAAGTTAACCAGCCAATTCCTGCCCCAGTCCACAACCGATTGGAGGTCCTTTTCATGTCATGGGAAAAAAACGTTCATTGACCCTAATTCTTATTCCGGCCTATCTCACACTGCGAATTTTTTCTAAGCTCTATACTAAACATTAAATCTGTTACGAAAAAAGAACTAAACAAAATGGACACAAAACGATCAGCTTTAAAAAAGGACTTGTAACTGGAAAAACCGAATGAAAAAAGAATGTTAACAACAAATACTTTTTCACACCCAACCCAGTTCTGCGGAATCAGAATCAACGCTGAGTTTAAACAAGCGAATGAGCCAATTGGAGTAAAGTGCTATGCAGATTTAAATTTTTCCCACTTGTGACGAATGCAGCTATCGATTTTTTTGCATGCTACTTAACATTCGTGTCAGTCAGCTGTTGGCTCTCACACTGGCCAATAGAATCTTGTTGCCTATTCGTGGCAGCCAGCTATAGGCTCTCACTGTGGCCAGTAGAAAATGGCCGGAAACTACATGAAAATTTGCCGTAGATGCATAAAAAATCGATTATTTCCACTATCGATGGGAGTTGGGAAATGCGAAGTCGGTCTTGGCCTTCCCACTAACTTGGAGCATGTGCATGTAAATTTTGGTGCAAATCCGTCGAAAATTGTGACCGTGCATTCGTTACACACATATACACACACACACATCCTGCCTTTTATAGATAGAGATAATAATTATTGAATTGTAGTTGCTTCAGACATTGTTATAACTTGTAAATATAAACTTATTCTTGTAAATAAACAATATAAATAAATAAATAATGTTTAATATTTTTGTTGTAAATTCTCAAGAACAAAAAAAAAATGTATAAATTAACTTTCAACATGTGTTTGCTTTTTAAAACAAACATTGGCGAATTATGAATTTAGTTACAAAAGCGGTATCATGGGGGAAAAAATTCTTTTGATATTACGTCTTATTGCAGGCACGTATACATCCATCTTTGCCAAAAAATCGAAAATGCTAGTAATGACGTGCTTACGAATTTTCCTCTCTCGTTTCATTAAATTTTGCTCAGTAGAACTTCGCGTTATGTCGTATAATTGTTTTGTTGAATTAATCCTCTGTAGACGGCTTCAAGTTTTACACTTATCAACAATTTCATCAGAGTCCTTGATGAAAAATTTGAAATTAAACGGCAAATTGAAATAATTAGCGATGAAGACCTGTTAATATGAAGTTAATTGTTACCAGAAATGATGCGTTTCCGTTTTGCTTTCTTTTGTTGTCTTTGTTGCCATGACGATGTCAGCATCCTTCCAAGGAAGCACCCGCCAAAATTAAATTCAAAACAAACACATCCTTTCTATTTTAAAACTAAATTTGGCAAGTAGGTGTAATTTTTTCCCCCGGTCTTATTTTGGGGTTTGATGACGTGGAGAAATCGGCAATTCTCGAGACCGGTTCAGTGAGACGTGTTTCCTATTTCGGTGGATAAGAACGGGTCAGCTGGAGGTGAAACAGATATAATTTGGTGGGAAATGAGTTTCGCTGGCCAATAGAACATTGGATTCTCATCCTGGTGATATGGCGATGAGCGAAGTGTTTTCAGCCCCTTCCAAACCCCAGGAATAAGTTGTCAGGGTGAGAGAATTTGGAGGAAGGGAGTCGAAACATGTATGAGATTGGGGTCGGTGACTCGGATGGGGTGTTCTTTTTCTTGATGGAGAAGCACAAATTTTCAGTAATTTATGTGAAAGAAAGAAAGAAAGAAAGAAAGAAAGAACGAAATTGGTGAAAGAAAGGAAGAAAGAAAAATATTCTAAAGAAAGAAAGAAAGAAAGAAAGAAAGGAAGAAAGAAATTGTGAAAAAAATCGTGAGAAAATATACTAAAGAATGAAAGAAATTGAAGAAAGGAAGAAAGAAAAATACAGTAAAGAAAGAAAGAGAGAAAAAAGAAAGAAAAAAGAAATTTGTGAAAGAAAGGAAGAAAGAAAGAAAGAAATTGGTGAAAGAAAGGAAGAAAGAAAGAAAAATATAGCAAAGAAAGAGAGAATGAAAGAAAGAATTTGGTGAAAGAAAAGAAGAAAAAAGAAAGAAGGAAATGAAAGTGAAAGAAAGGAAGAAAATATAAGAAAGAAAGAAAGAAAGAAAGTAACAAAGTGAAATATAGTAAAGACAGAAAGAATGGAAGAAATTTGTGAAAGAAAGAAAAATATAGTAAAGAAAGAAAGAAAGGAAATTAGTGAAAGAAAGGAAGAAAGAAAATATATTAAAGAAAGAAAGAATGAAAATATATTAAAGAAAGAAAGAAAGAAATTGTAGAAAGAAAGGAAGAAAGAAAATATATGTTAAAGAAACAAAGAAAGTTGGGAGAAAAAAAGAATGAACCATATATAGTGTAACCCGGATATAAGAGAGTTGTCGGGGCCGGAGAAGAAGTCTCTTATATCCGGGTTACTAGTAAAGAAAAGCATGAAAAAATCTACTATATATATTATATACATAAAAGCACTTACAAGTTTTTCTAATTAAATATCTTAATTATTGTTCCATTTTTTTTAAATTTAAGGTTCAGAACAGATTTTCTGTAACCGAGGTTCCTGTTTAAGATAAAAAGATCCATTAGTTAAATTCTCCGAGGACCTCTTTATGACTAATAGAAACATTAACCCCCATAAAAAAAGAATTTCTCGAAAAAAAAAAATTAAATAAAATATGTGAGAGTTAACATTCAGAAAATGTTTATATAACGAACAAGTTTCGCTTTTATTAAAGCTTCATCAGAAAATGGAATATGTAAGGGTAAAGGAAAATTCTGGTATTTTTATTTTTGTGTTGTTTGTCTTTGTTAAGCAGACCTCACGTGCATTTCTCCTGTCAAGTAGCGTTTGTATGCATAATTCATGCGTGTACGTTTATCATAATTGTAGTTAGTCTACACGGTATTCGGATGATGATGTGTACTCGTTTGTGTGTGTCTGGTAGGCATTTTATATGTTTAGTGGTTGTCAGCATGATGATTTGGAGGCGTTTTGTGTGACGGTGAAAGAATTTAAGCTACGCCGGTTGTGGTTATAGGCCGACATATTTCAGATTCTTTAAGTATGAATTTTATAAATATTAGTGATGTAATGAAGTGTGTTTGAATTGCTTATAGATGGTAAAAGATTTATCCGAACTCCCCATAAGAATTTCCTGCGTAATGGATTCTGTTCTTTTCTAATTAGGATAGCATTTATAAAATCGAATTTATCGCCTGTTTTGTTTTTGTGTATTACAAGTGAGTTTAAATGGTTATCCCGTCTCTTACATTCATAAATGCGGGCTTTAAGATTTCTAGATGTTTCGCTAATAGAGCTCTTCCTATATCGCAAGCAATCAACGCCCATCAAGCGAAAAGGAATATATTGAGAAATATCAACAGTTTAACTCTGTTCCGACGAGTGGTTACATCAATATAACCACGAAACCTCGAAGTCGAAACCTTGAGTTAAGTGAAAAAACTTTTTTTAATTTTAATTCTATTAGCGCTCTATCATTATCTTCCATATTGATCGTTCTACCACAAAGCTTGCTTGCATTAAATGTCTCCTTATCAGCAAACCACTAAAAAAACCCAGCAATTTCACCTCAAAAACAGCCTTTCAAATTAACACTGCACTATATATAAGATAAGAGGCACGGTGGAGTAATAGATAGAATCTAACTGGTTGAGGAATCGGAGAGCCTAATTCGAATTCCAGTCGAATCCATTACATTCACTTACGTGCTAATAACCTTGGGAAAGGTATGAATCCTCTTCTAGATTTTCCCGGAGGAGTAATGGATAGCGGCTCGGATTGAGGAATCGGAGAGCCGAGTTCGAATTCCAGTCGAATCCATTACATTCACTTACGTGCTAATACCCTTGGGAAAGGTATGAATCCTCTTCTAGATTTTCCCGGAGGAGTAATGGATAGCGGCGTGGATTGAGGAATCGGAGAGCCGAGTTCGAATTCCAGTCGAATCCATTACATTCACTTACGTGCTAATACCCTTGGAAAAGGTATGAATCCTCTTCTAGATTTTCCCGGAGGAGTAATGGATAGCGGCGTGGATTGAGGAATCGGAGAGCCGAGTTCGAATTCCAGTCGAATCCATTACATTCACTTACGTGCTAATAACCTTGGGAAAGGTATTAATCTTCTCCCTCCCCATGTAAATAGCAGAACAGACTGGATTCTATAGCCGCAGAAAGTAATGGCAACCTACTGCTGGAAAAAATCTGCCTCGTTAGCCATGTATCACGCATGACGCATAACTGACTGATATATAAAATATTTATGACTAAAATTGCATCGAAATTTAAAATTTAAAATTTAAATGCTCCGGCATTTATCAACGTTTATGTCGGTACATTATTCGTTTTGTTGGCTTATATATATGTCTTTCTAAACATATATATGTACATGTTTCCATCAATAAACACGTTATTTAGCCTGAAGAAGTCTTCTCAAAGGCCGAAGCGCGTTACATTAGTTGTTGTTTTTTCTATTTTGTCATTCAATTTCTTAACATTATTCCGATATATAGAATTTGTATATCATATTTTCCCATATACACGGCATCCGAATCTAGTCGTTAACATAATGTCCTTTCTTCTCAATAGCGGTATTGAGAGCAGGGACAATATTACCGTAATTAAATGCATTTATACAAATGTTTTAACTGTTACTTTGCTTCCTCAATTACTACGATCTTAAAATTTTCTTGATATCTTAAACTATCCTCTATGGTACCTAGATATTATAAATTTAAATGCAGTACTAGATTGGCGGTTAGGTCTCATCATTGTATATTTGAAATGACTTGATGTAACCGTAAGTTCCATGTTAACAGTTTTTCTCTCTCACTTGTTGATCTCTCTTCTGGTATCTTGCTTTCCAGTCAAGTTTGATCTTCAAAAATTTAAAAGCAATGCATATCGCTATCTTCTTACTTCTTGTTCTTCTATTGTCCTCTCTCTATAATAATGTTTTTCTTTTTCTTACTTTCTTTCATACCCAGTAACACTCCTTGCGTCTTAGTGGCTTTATTGCCTTCCATAAAGTGAAATGCTAAATAAATAAATCCCAAACTATGAATATATCAATATCTGCCAAGAATCACACCTATGCGGTGTAGTGGGAGTATTTAATTCCTTCAAGTGGAATTACAAACCAAATTTATTTATTAATTTGCTTGTAAGATATTTAAGAAAATCGGAATCCAAATAGAGCAAAGCACTGTTGAAATAATTCTTGTAAAATCGTAGTTTTCCGTGTATAGCCGTTCCTTAAAAAAGTCTCTCTGATTTTATTTAACATTTTTAGGCACTATGTTTTGCCTGACATGCAAAGAAGGCTTGGTTTTCTGAGTTTAAATTCCGATCGAGTTCATTTTCTCACAAATAACCTTGGAAATAGTACGAATCCATCTCCAGATCCTCCCCGATATATGAGTTAATGTTGTGGTACCCCCCTACAGTAGAATGAAATCTTCCTCCTCTAATAAATACTAACTTGAAGAGTCGGTTAGGAGCGTAGACGCAGTCTCTGTGTGCGCAACTTCTGTTGAACTCTCTGCTTTGGCAGAGAGGAACCCGGACGAAGCTATGCCGAAGGGCAGCGTTTCGTCCGGGGAGGTAGACAGACCCTGAACCCGTTTATACGGATTCTAAGAGAATATTTTTAGCCGAACCTACATGCTCGGAGAACCCACTGTAAATTCGGCCTTGTGCCACATACAGCCCTCGCGGGTTGGGAGGGGGTCAGTAAATTTATAGCGTAGACGCACATGTTAACCTACCGTTCGGACGTACACCTCTATCTGCTTATTACTAACACTCTTGCTTTGTATATATCTGTTATTTCAATACACTTTTTCAACCTACCTTCGTCTTCTGTGTCTTTCTTTTCTGGACCCTAAACAGGCTACAACAGTTAAACAGCAGGGTAGACTATGTTTTCTAGCTTTGCTTGGCATTTATTATAGAAGAACAGATACAAATGCAAATACAAAGACTTGCGAGGGTTCTTGAAGCGACGCAAAGCTTTGCTTGCTCAATCAGTCAGGTGGCAAAATTTAATGACTAAAGCAGGGAAAAAATACCGTGACAAGTGGAGACTAATTAGTTTCTGAGAGTTTCGCCATTCAGATTGATCTCAATGGTTATTTAGTTGAACAAGCAGAACAATAACTACCAAACTGATTTGGTCCCAAAATATCGAAAGAAAAGTAGACAAATTCGGAAGGACACAGAAACAACCGTGTCGATCATGAAAACTAATTCGTAGCTGTTCGATATATATCGGGAGATTGGTGTATGAAAACCCAAGATAATCAGCTGTGGATGCTTCTGGTGAAGTAAACATTCTTTGAATATTTTGATCACAAACGTTAAAGTGTTCAGTTGGCCGAGTGTGTTAACAAAATTAAACCTAATTAAGCACTTGTGGAATTTCTTTTCCACAGTGATGTTCAGCCTGTATAAGTTTACCCAAGATAGAGGCTTACAGTTTATGAGGATATGTAGGGAAGATAGGTTAAGATTGAGAAAGCAGTCTGTTGGGAGTCGGTTCCATAGAGCAGGGTTTCGTAGGAAGAAACTGCTCGAGTGAAATGGTATACAAAGGGAATGAAGCAGGTTCGCTAAAAAATTAAGTAATTACTCAACCCGTCGGCTAAATGAATCTTAACATGGATAATTTTACGAAAAAGATTTTTTTTTCATGAATCCTCGAGCAAGAATTCCAATATCTAATTCGTGCTAGATTTGGAAGTTCTTGGTTTTAATTTTCATAGTGTTGTCTTTTAGCTTAAGAAATATTTTTCCTTAAGTAATATTTTTAAAACACTTTTTACAATGATCTTCACCCTGTGAAGGCTCAAGAGCCACTTGGTTGATGCTTATAGAATACAGTGGCCCAGTTTATGCGTATATGTTATGAAGATAACGGTTAACCCTAGATTTGAACTGGTTGTATTGATCGGGGAAGCAACCTCTTGGGAGTCGGTTACACAAAGCAACGGCTCACAAGAAGTTGCACATGCGAAACTTACACTGATACTAATGGAATACGGAGGGAGTGAGGGTGGGTTATACATTTCTGATATTTTTTGAAGCTACCATACTTTCTTTTCTTAAAAGTTGCAAACCAACTTTTAATTGTTCTAAACAAGAAAGAGGTAATTAACATGAATTTTGAAAGGAAAAAAATCAAATATAGAAATTTGCACAACAATACATTTAATTATGCAAAACAAACGCAAAGTTAGTTGACATAAATAAATAAAAAAAGAAAGATAACTCTTGTCTTTATATTAGTTCTCTGTGTCGCGCCAGAAAGTTTTTCTAGCCCGACTCCATCCTTCAAGGCTATAAGTCAACCATTCGCTCTTGCATTGAATATTGCTGCCATATATGGTCTGGTGCCCCCGCTGATCGCCTTAAGGCCCTCGACAAAATCCAAAGACGGATATGCAATTTGATTGGTCCTGATCTGGCATCTCGTCTACAGTCGCTCTCTCACAGACTTGCCGTCGCCTCTCTCTGTCTTGTCTACAAATACTTTCACGGTAACTGCTCCGACGAGCTACTTTCGCTGGTTTCCAAACTGCATGAATTTAAACCTGCTACTAGGTTGGTATCTCGGTCCCATCATTTCACTGTCGAAACTGTTAAATGTGGCCGTCTCTTCTCTTCCAATAGCTTCATGTCGCGCACCTCCCGTCTGTGGAATTCCCTTCCTATTACTTGTTTCACTGATATCTATAATCGCTAACTATTCAAATGTAATGTCATTCGACATCTCCAGATGTCTTGATCTATTCCATATCCTTCTCTTCATCCTTTCCTCTATCATGCATCTTTACACTCTTTCTGTAACCCCTTGCGTGCTAGTGGCATCGCGCCTTACTTGAGGTGAAATCCTTAAAAAATGCCATCAGTATTCCATTTTTGGCCTGATCTGGCTCTTGTAAAGCTAGAAGATAACTGGAGAGGTCAGGTACTACCATTTTTTTCAGTATGTTTAGCAATGGATTTTATGTACGAATTCCACTTGAGGTTTGGGCTGAGTTTAGGTCCCTATAAGCGCTCAAGGCACGAGGCATCTCCATTCATCGAGATTGTTAAAAGTTCTGGATTCAATCGGTGATGATGTCTAGTTTAGTTTTTGTGGCATTAAATGCAACCAGCCAATTTCCCAACCTCCACTGAGCTGTCAAAGCTCGGCCAGAGGAGAGATCTGCTACCAATCTCTAGTCATCTAGAATTTTGGACGTGCACTCATATGCTGTTGTATAATCAGCATAATTATTCACACATGATCGGGATATATTCCTACTCAGAAAGAGGGTTGGACCGAGAAGCGAACTTGGGGGACGCCTGCGTTGATCGCTTGGGCCTCGGAGGATTGGGCTTTGACAAATATCTTCAGGAACTTACATGTGCGGATGTACTTTATAATTGAGAAAACTTCCAGTGATTCCACAGTTAGAGAGCTTGTACATTAACACTTTATCAAATGCCTTTGAAATATCTAATGCAATCGTCCTTCAGATGTATTTATTACTCGTGTCTCAGTGATTATGTGAGTAATGGTAGTTAGGATATCAGCAGTGGACCGGACCGATCGAAACCCGTACTGTTTGTCGCTCAACAGGTTGTTCGTATTGTGGTGATTAACAACCTACTTGAGAAGAGTTTGCTGATGATAGTGAGGAGACGGATGGGTTTATACTGTAAGGGGAGGGGGTTAATGTTCACCGGCATTCTTAAAAACGAGGGCATACATTTGACACCTTCCACAGACTTAAGACAGACGTTTCCTTCAAGAGTAGTTAAAAAACTTCACTAAAATCGGGAATTAATATTCCTAAGGGCAAACACTGTTTTTTGATAAGTCTTGAGATTTCCAGGGCGATTGTTCTCAGTGAGACGAGAGAAGTGGAGAAGAGGATGACCTTTGTGATTTAACGTTGAATTAGGGGCTAACACCCAGGCGAAGAACTTTATCTGAAGAGCATGAGATGACTTCTGAGTCATTTATAATCGTTGGCACTGATGCTTTGCCTCTATTCAGAATTTGGCTTCGGATATACCAGAACTCTTGGGATCCAACTTGTTTGCTTTCAAACTTAGACTAAAATGTTTGTGCGTATATATACATCGCATTTACAAGAACTCTCTCGCAGAGATTGCAGGCAGTTCTGAATGAAGCAAGCGCCATACTACATTGCACCCTGTGAAAGATATCGTAACAGTGGTTACGATGAGTTATGGCTGCAGTATATTCAGCCGTGAACAAAACCTCACCATTCGATTTTTGCTGGAGTTTTTTGCTGGGGTATAAATCTCATTCAGTCATGTGCCATGCGTAATACACGCTTAGGCGATCCTGTATCTTTCGATGCATAACTGACGAGGCATATTTTTTCCCGTAGTAGGTTGCCATTTCTTTCTGCGTTAGACCAGTTGCTATAGAACCTGGTCTGTCCTGCTATTTACCCATAGCTGGTGGAAGAAAAAGAGGATTCATACTTTTCCCAAGAGTCAGTCAGTTATGTGCCACGTGTGATACACGCTTAGACAATCATTTATCTTTCGATACATGACTGACGAGGCAGATTTTTCCGGTAGTAGGTTGCCGTTTCTTTTTTTAGATAGAACAGTTACCATCCAAGACTATAGAACTCAATCTGTCCTTCGCTTAGCAATGGCTGGGAAGAAGAAGAAGAAGAAGAAGAAGAAGAAGAAGAAGAAGAAGAAGAAGAAGAAGAAGAAGATTGATACCTTTCCCTAGCACGTAAGTGAATGTAATGAATGCGACCGGAATTCGAACTCGGCTCTCCGATTCCTCAATCCGAGCCTCTATCCATTACTCCACACCTTACACTTAGCGTGTAGTAAAACAAATTCACGGAATTGGGCGAAAGAAAAACAAGACCCCCACAATGACGTAAAAATCAGTGAAAGTTTTTCATCCTTTAAGAGTCAGTTGTGCTTAGTTTCAATTCAAATATACGCGTAGGCGATCATGTATCTTTCGATACATGACTGACAAGGCAGATTTTTTTCCGCAGTAGGTTGCCATTTCTTTCTCCAGTAGACAAGTTGCTAGTTGCTATAGAACCTGGTCTGTTCTGCTATTTACCCATAGCAGGGGGAGAAGAAGAGGATTCATATCTTTCCCAAGCAGGTAAGTGAATGTAATGGATTCGACTGGAATTCGAACTCGGCTCTCCGATTCCTCAATCCGAGCAGCTATTCATTATTCCACTGTGTCTCCTCGTTGAATTGAGTCAATTTCTGTACTGGGTTAGGGACATATTAATGAAACCCAAGAACTCAGTCAGTCAGTTATGTGCCATGCGTGAAACACGCTTAGGCAATCATGTATCTTTCGATACATGACTGACGAGGCAGATTTTTCCCCGCAGTAAGTTGGAATTTCTTTCTGCGGTAAACCAACCTGCTATTTACCCATAGCTGCGGGATGAAGAAGAGAAGTCATACTTTTCCTAAGGGTATTAGCACGTAAGTGAGCGTAATGGATTCTACTGGAATTCAAACTCGGCTCTCCGATTACTCAATCCATTCCTCCACTCACCATTCCAATAAGGATCCATTCTGAGATATCGGAAGCAGTTTTGGAGGTAATATGTTTGAAAAAGTCTGATGCTGCAACAGTCTGCTTTCGTGTCCCGAAAAAACTGTTCTATGGAACGTCACACA
>OZ010612.1:66745131-66792631 GCA_963932145.1 Acanthosepion lycidas
AAATAATGTCAATCATTACAATACCTCATCTCAGAAATATAGACAGATCCTGAAGAAGGTCAGAGCGTACAACGTCCGAAACGTCGTGAATATGACAATAAAGATGAGGACAACAGTCCGAACAATATAAATAGCACAAATAGTGAAATTACCTCATCTCAGAAATGTAGACAGATCCTGAAGAAGGCCAGAGCCTACAACGGCCGAAACGTCGTGAATATGACAATAAGAATGAGGACAACTGTCCGAACTATATAAATAGCGTAAATAGCTACAATACTTCATCTCAGAAATATAGACAGATCCTGAAGAAGGCCAGAGCGTACAACGGCCGAAAGGTCGTGAATATGACAATAAAGATGATGACAACAGTCCGAACAATATAAATAACGTAAATAGTTACAATACCTCATCTCAGAAATACAGAGAGATCTTGAATAAGACCAGAGCGTACAACGGCCGAAACGTCGTAAATATGACAATAAAGATGAGGACAATAGTCCGAACAATGTAAATAGCTTAAATAGTTAAAATACCTCATGACAGACATATAGACAGATTTTGAGGAATAATCAGTTTTAAGTTTCCATATTTTATTCCTTTGATTTGCAGCTATTTAGAAGTTTTATGATTGTTCATGAAATTTCAATCTCTAAAACGATATCAGAATTCAGAAACAATTTTTTTTAATGGATTGTATTTTCGACATATTTTTCAAAATATGATCAACATCAAATTTTGCGTCCTGGGTATGACGATAAACTACATCCGCGTCCTGGGTATGACGATAAACTACGTCCAACAACAAGGCTTCAGATAATGTTTTCGGAAAAATAATGTTGCCAGCTATACGTTTTTTGAAACAAATAATGTTGCCAGCTATGCGTTTTTGAAAAAATCATGTTGCCAGCTATATGCTTAATAGTATTGTATATTTAATATGCATAGGTATATGTGTATATAATGCACTATATCATCCACTGAGAACCCTAACAATAATATCATATACATTGGGTCCACGAAAAATGCTTTTAAAACCAGATGGAGGCAGCATAAATGCTCCTTCAACAACATAAACAAAAGACATCAGACCTCTCTATCTAAATATTTTTGGCACCTGAAAGAAAAAAAGGACACCTAAAGTAAAATGGAAAATCATTAACAGGACTAGAACTTGCAAAACTTGGGATGACCCATGCCCTTTGTGCCTCCATGAGAAACTACACATTATTAAGCTTCTAAACAATAAAATCTATTAAACAACAGGCATGAATTAACGGTTTTCTGCCGACACTACCAAACTTACGCTCTGAATAACTAGCTAAAAACACGCATACAATAAAATAAACTTTAAAATCCATAGCCCATATACATAGTTTTAATACCCTACAAAAAAAGATAACCCTTTATGAAGTCGTCAAAAAACAAACGTTACGGCTTTTTTATATACACAAATCCCTTTCATAAAGAGATATAATAAAAGAATAAAATAAATAAATAAATAAATCTCCATAGACGCTCAAGCCAGACTATGCGAAAACTTCCTCCGTCGTTAATTTAGCCACCCCCACCTTACCCTGACCCGGCATCTATGAAAGTAACTCTATACTGATACAAATTATTAACACCCCACCACCGCCTATTCTAAGCAATCCGCCCTTGATGTTACCATGGAAATTTTGACTTCAATTCTGAATATACTATTAAAACTCGTAAATTTCAGAAATAAGTTATTCCAAAAAAAATTTCGCTTGAAGATCGAACAGAACCTACTTTAACTCAAGTTAATTCAAATATTATTTTGATGTTTTCGGCTCTTCTTTTGAAACATGAGACCTCTTATGTAGCGAGTTGGAATCATATTTTTAAATAAATAATTATATTTATGCTCTACTTTCGTATCGAGCACTATTTTTTAAAAATAATAACAAAAATACTAAGGAACTTTGGATTATTTACCAAACCAGTTTCTTTCCTATTTTCTATAATATTTTCACACACACACACACACACACACACACACACACACACATATATATATATATATATATATATATATATATATATATATATATATATATATATATATACCTTGATTTGGCATTAAATGACCCACAGTGGTTGATATGCCATAAAACCCAACCAACCAAAACCAACATCAAATTTTGGGGGGATTGTTTATTGGTCGGGTCGAAAGGTTTTCAGCATCGACTGGTATGTCGATGAAGACAGAAAATAAGAAGTGGTCATTAACAGTAAAATAAATTGTTATTCATTCCTTATGACTAACTGAGATTCTAAATAAATAAATAAAAACGGAAAAATATCTGGCAAAATTTAATTCTCGTCTGGTTCTTGGCTTCGGATTCCTGTCAGACATTCGCGGGTTTTGATCGATGAAAACACCAAATCTTTTTTGCAGAAGACGCGCTCCACGTGCCGGCAATTCTGCGCATGTCTTAACTGGAGAGGATTGTAGACGATATCTTCAGAAGAGGAACTCTGAGAGTGGATTGCGAGAAGGCCTTTCGTGAATGATCTATTTTTAATTTGATCATAAATTGTTTCGTTCACTGATTAGCAATTTTGCCTAAGTGACAATTCGCATTCCAGAGGCTGTGCAAAATAAATAAAAAAATTTGTGAATATTTCGTCTTTGAAGCTTTTGTACTAATTGTAATTAATTGTCATCGCCCGACATATCAGGGTTAACTAAAATTAATTAATTGAAATCACTCAACTCACGACTCACACGCCCAAGCTAAAAAAAAAAAAAGAAGAAAGATGAAATAAAAGAAAAAAGGCATTTTCTTTTCTATAATATCTGTCAGAACTTTTCTTTTTAAAGGAATTATCATTACTTGAAAGACCCGTGATAATTTCACGGTTTTCCTATTTGGATTTTCGGATTAATTTATTCTTCAGTTAATGATTGAATAAGCTCATGGTGAGTTCTACAGCAATAAAATATCTGTAGAAATTCCCCTGTCGCATCTTTAAATATTTGAGCTTAACAACTATAACAAAACTAGAAAGACCCGTGATAATTTCAAGGTTTTCCTATTTGGATTTTCGGATGAATCTTAATTCTTCAGTTAATGATTGAATAAGCTCATGGCGATTTCTACGGCAATAAAATATCCGTAGAAATTCCCCTATCGCATCTTTAAATATTTGAGCTTAACAACTTTAACAAAACTAGAAAGACCCGTGATAATTTCACGGTTTTCCTATTTGGATTTTCGGATGAATCTTAATACTTCAGTTAATGATTGAATAAACTCATGGCGATTTCTACGGCAATAAAATATCCGTAGAAATTCCCCTATCGCATCTTTAAAAATTTGAGCCTAACAACTATAACAAAACTAGAAAGAGCCGTTATAATTTTACGGTTTTCTCATGCTGGTCAGAATTTTAAGAAATGGGTACAAATGAAAATATTTGAAATTCATCATTGTTTCTGTTTCACGGAAAAAGCCGTTAAAAACCTCTATATATTCCCTTTTTTTATTTTTTCATTTTTATTTTTTCACTGAACCCAGGTAACATCTCTGATATATGTTTTTTTTTGTTCATTATTTTTTTTTGAGGTATTAGCAGGAGACGTTAAACACTTTTATCTTCCTTTTTTCTTTTTTTCATTTTCTTACTGAAACCAAGTAGTGTCTTTTCCCCTTTTTGCACACGATCAAAACAGAATAGTCGTTTATTTATGGGGTACAGGCCGTAACTAACAGTCGTGCGTAACTGAAGAAGAGACAAACCCAATTTTAATAGGATAATCATCATCCTCATTATCATTCCAGTGACCTGATGTGGTCGTAGAATCACTGTACAGCCTCTGGACTGTTCCCGCTACATATCTGGGTTAAAAGGTATCTGTATTCATTCATATGTAGCGTCTTTTGGGAAAGTAAGCCTAGCGGAGAAGGCACGGTGGAGTAATGGACGGCGTCTCGGATATGCAGCATCGGAGTGACGAGTTCGAATGCTAGTCGGATCCATTACATTCACTTACGTGCTAATACCCTTGGGGAAGGAATGAATCCTCTTCTTCTCCCAGCTATGGGTAAATAGCAGGACAGACCGGATTCTATACCCTTGGATTGCAACTGTTTTATTGTAGAAAGAAATGGCAACCTACTGCGGGAAAAGATCTGCCTCGTCAGTCATATACCAAAAGATACATGATCGGCTAAGCGTGTATCATGTATGGCACATAACTGACTGAAGTCTAGCGGAGCCCGTCTCTCTCCAGGTCAAACCGAAATCGGTGTATACTAACTTGAAGGCTCGCCTTGGTCACAGTGACGTTGCCGTTGATTCCACCTGGGGTACACCGCATCCCCACTTAGTCTTTGACTAAGTCTAGGATGCCCTCCGCCCATTTATGCCGCCCGATCACCGTACTGACTGCATATATTGTTACGGAGCCCAGTACCTCCATTATCCTTATATCGCCGTTGACCCGGCGAGAAGATTCATCCGCCTTTTGGCACATCTGTTTGCTTAATTTTAAAGAAAATCTTCCTGGTTGTCTAGCCATTTTCGTGGTCAGAAAAAAAAATCTTGCTGTAAGAATCGGTCTAGTCGTAGATAATCCAACCTTGCAGAAGTTACTAGTGGTTACACAGTACCACTAAAAATTGTAACTAGTGGTTAAACAGTACCACTAAATATTGTAACTAGTTGTTAAACAGTACTACTAAAAATTGTAACTAGTGGTAAAACAGTACCACTAAATATTGTAACTAGTTGTTAAACAGTACCATTAAAAATTGTAACTAGTGGTTAAACAGTACCACTAAAAATGTAACTAGTAGTTAAACAGTACTACTAAAAATTGTAACCAGAGGTTAAACAGTACCACTAAAAATTGTAACTAGAGGTTAAACAGTATCACTAAAATTGTAACTAGTGGTTTCATAGTACCACTAAAAATTGTGACTAATGGTTATATAGTACCACTAAAAATTGTAACTAGTGGTTAAACAGTACCACTAAAAATTGTAACTAGTGGTTAAACAGTACCGTGAAAGTATTTGTAAAAAAGACAGAAGGGCGACGGTGCGCCTGTGAGAGAGCGACTGCAGACGAGATGCCAGATCATGGCCAATTACATTGCATATCCGTCTCTGGATCTTATAAAGAACCCCGAGGCAAATAGAAGGGGCTCCAGACCATATATGGCAGCAATACTCCATACAAGGGAGAATGGTTGATTTGTAGATTTGAAGGATCGAATCCGCGGAGAAAAATTTCCTGACGCGGCACAGGGAGCCAACTTTCCTTGCGGTGGACGAAGTAATTGACTCAATGTATTTATTCCATCTCAGGTCAGCAGTCAACGTGAGACTGAGCTCTGTAACCCCTTGCGTGCTTCCCGCCTTGCTTGGGGTGAAATGCTTTAAAAAAAAACTTAAATGAACGTTATTTTCCTCATGAACCTAAAGGTTACGATAGATAAATTGTTGCTTAAATTACACAAAAATGAAATTAACACTGACATCTCATTTTAACAGATATATTTACCAAAATTACACAAAAATATCTTGAAATACTAATGACTAAATTTATTCAATGATATCGCCATTGTGGCGAGCCGTAGACTTTTAGACAAAGTTTGTTTTGACAAAGTTTGTTTTGATAAATTTTTTCCCTCTTAATTTACTCTCGTAGGATCACAGGAGTGTTTTGTAAACACACACACACACACACACACACACACACACACACACCTCGACTTTATGAATTTAAGCGCAGTACTAGATTGGCGGAAAGGTCTCATCACTTTACATTTGAATTGGCTAGATTTAACAGTAAGTTCTATGCTAACAGTTTCTTCACTCGCACTTGCCGTTTGTGGAACTCCCTTCCGGCTTGTTGCTTTCCAGCCAAATTTGACCTTAGAAACTTTAAATGCAATGTCAATCATTATCTACTGTCTCCTTGATTACTCTGCTATTGTTCTCGCTCCTTGATAATGTTTCTCGTTTTTTTTCTTATTCTTTCACACTCAGTAACCCTCTTGTGTCTTAGTGGATTTATTGCCTTACATCGGGTGGAATGATTGAAAAAATACAATATCTTTCGTCCTGACTTCCAAAGAAGAACACACAGATGGAATACTGAAACTAATTTCAATAAATGTTAGGCAAATATTATCAAACTTTAGCTTTTCAACATCAAAATTGCTCTTTCCTACTGAAAAAAAAAAAGATTTTAGTTTTTTAGTAAAGAAAATGGCGAAAAGTAAATGTTGGGGTATGGATTATCGAGTAAATTATTGTGTACTGTTACAAACAGCCGATAATTTGTTTAATTTTTCTGGATTTAACTGTGGGCAACGGTAAAATACAAATGAGATTATTGTTGCTTTGCAGACAGAGTTAACACCTTGACGTATATATTGAATAAATCTTTTCCTATTTTAGGGTTGCATATCGTCATTTTAAAGACACGATATTCAAATATTTTTCTTTCTCTCTTAAAACTGTCAACATAATTTATTTAAAACCAGCACGTATATAAACTTATACAGTAACGAGCTTTTTGTTTTGAGATATGCCGCAAAGAAAAGAAAAGAATTGTTTCTACGCAAATTTTCTTGTCACATAATTTTGATATCCTATCGAGGTATTAATGCAACAATAAATTATTAAATGTTTCCTTTACGCCTAATTCACCAGATTACACTTGATTTATTTGATTTATGTGCTACAAACTTTCACAACGTCTGTGATCATGGCTCTCCACAACTTCGTTTGGCGTTGCTGCTTCTGGCCAATTTTATTAGATCAAAAGCAGACAACGAATTGTTTTGCAGATTTTCAGTATACGCACTTTATAAAATCTTTTAAACCGTTTCCATAGTTTTGAACCTTGTTAAGAGGATTTTTATCCAGCGAAATTTCACTGAAAGAAATTTTAAGCAAACAATCTTTCATCCAAACGACATTTTATTGAAACGACTTTTCAGTTAAATGATTTTTCAGCAAACGATTTTTATCCAGCGAAATTTCACGGAAACAAGTTTTGAGCAAACAATCTTTCATCCCAGTGACATTTTATTGAAACGACTTTTCAGTTAAATGATTTTTCAGCAAACGATTTTTATCCAACGACATTATCACTGCAACAATTTTTGAGCAAGCAATCTTTCATCGAAAGTAAATTTCCTTGAAACGAATTTTCAGTTAATCAACGATATTTCATTGAAACGACTTTTGAGCAAACGATTTTTCAACTAACGACATTTTGTTGAAACTATTTTACAACAAACGATTTTTATCCAACAAAACAATTTTTAATCAATCATTCATCTAAACGACATTACTTTGAGACGACTTTTCAGCAAAATGATTTTTAATCGATTGAGATTTTATTCACTTATTTCAACAAATGATTTTTAATCCAAGGGACATTTAATTGAATCGACTCTTTAGTGTAAGATATTTTTTATCGAAACGGCTTTTGTTCGAAATGATTTTTCAATGAAAGATATTTTCCTTTTTATTTTTATTTGTTGTAGAAGCATTACCAGCCATTATTATTAATTGATATTTTCATCTTAATTTTCTTCAACTAACCAGACATAAGTATGGTACAGTCATTTTCTTCTTTTAAGCGAGCTTGTATTAAATAAGCAGATGTTTCGAAACTGCTTGACCTTTCTTCGTCACAGATCGCATTTTTTCAAAATGTTATCACTTGTTTATACTTAATGGAATACCATGACTTAATAGATTCAAGGAATAGCAATCAGGCCGATCTGGAGGCGGAAAATGCTGAGACCATTATGAATAATCTTTGGCATTCATGTTTGCTCATAAC
This sequence comes from Acanthosepion lycidas, assembly GCA_963932145.1. Classification (NCBI taxonomy): domain Eukaryota; kingdom Metazoa; phylum Mollusca; class Cephalopoda; order Sepiida; family Sepiidae; genus Acanthosepion; species Acanthosepion lycidas. Next base: position 66,752,968 of record OZ010612.1, read on the forward strand.
AACTGAGAAAGTTCATGCTCAGAACTGCGTTCAGTTTTCATTTTATTAAAATATCGCTTTTGGGTACATTGTGACAGCTGTTAAGGCACTTCGACGTTGGCGTAATGGTTAACAAGCTTGTCTCGCTAGATCAATTACGACTGAGTAGTGAGTTCGATACTCATTGGCTACTCCACACTTCCGGCCTTGTGCCACACATAAGCTACGCTTAGAAAAACATTTGATTTTCTAAGGGCACTTTGACGTTGGCGTAATGGTTAACAAGCTTGTCTCTCTTCATCAATTACGAGTGAGTAGTGCGTTCAATACTCACTTGGTGCTCCACACTTCCGGCCTTGTACACATATAAGCTACGCTTAGAAAAACATTTGATTTTCTAAGGGCACTTTGACTTTGGCGTAATAGTTAACAAGCTTGCCTCGCTAGATCAATTACGACTTAGTAGTGAGTTCGATACTTACTGGGTGCTTCATACTTCCGACCTTGTGCCACATATAAGCTACACTTAGAAAAACATTTGATTTTCTAAGGGCACTTTGACTTTGGCGTGAGCGCTTCGACATGGCGTAATGGTTAGCAAGCTTGTCTCGTTAGATCAATTTCGACTTAGTAGTGAGTTCGATCATCTCTGGGTGCTCCACACTTACGGCCTTGTGCCACGTCTATGCCATGCATAGGAAATCAGCATTGTGGCAGTTGTTAAATCAAATGTTTTGTTTTTTTACTACAGTATACTTTTCGATTTATTTTTATAATATCTCTGAATTTTCTATGATTTTGTTAGAAATTACTTTTTGACTCCATTTTAAACCGGACCTATGTGTACAATTTTGACTAATGTAAAGCACTTACAGATTCTCTTACAGAAGATAGCGAAGGAAAGCGAGAAGAAGGGACGAAGCATCAAACTACAAGACGACAGAATATATGGTTATCAATAAAAGAAAGAGTTCGAAATGCGATTTGCAGGTCCAGAAGACTAGAATCAAGCAAACGACGAAGTTTAAATATCTGGGAAGTGTTTTGACAGAGGACGGTAAATACGACACTGAGGTCCGTAGTTGTATTGGGATGGTCAAAGACGCTTTCCAAAACCTGGGCAGAGTATTGCGAGACAGGAGGACTTCTTTGGTAACAAAGAAAAGGATACTGAGCTGTTACATGACAACTATCCTTCTTTACGGCAGCGAATGTTGGACGATTTCCTCAAAGATGAAGAAGAGACTCGAGGTGACGGAGATGTGGTTCTACAGAAGGATACTAAGGATATCATGAACCAAACGTGTGAGCAACGATGAAGTTACAAACAAGGAGAAAGCTTATACTTAACATCAGGAAGAGGCAGCTGAAGTTTCTGGGAGACATAATGAGGAAAGAGGGCCTGGAGAATCTGATACTCACGGGTCTAATAGAAGGAAAGAGAGACAAGTGAAAGCAGCGTGTGACGTTCCTGGCGGGCTTGAGCAGCTGGATAACAGAACGTGGTATGGGAGAGGAAGGAGAAGGAAGAAACTTGTTGAGAGCTGCAAGGGATAGAAGGAGGTGGAGAGCCATGATCGCCTACGTCCTGAAAGGACATGGCACATAAAAAGAAAAGAAAGAAACATGACTTTTATATTCTAGTGTAAATCGAACCTATATTTATTATTTTACCATTGTCGAAACGGGACACATATGTACCTTTTGGCGCTAGTATAAAAAAAAACCCCAAACAAAACAAAACTTATGTCTATCTTTTTTACTAATGCTTAAAATAGACCAATGTCTATCATACTGACTTTAACGTAAAGAAGACCTAAGTTGGACTTATATCTACGTCTTTCACTCTGGTTTAAATCGAACCTTATTTATTTTTTTACTAAGTCCGGATGATGACGATAAACTACATCGGCTGGGGGTTTTGAGGAGTGTGGAGCCAGTTTTATTTCTGTTGTTCCCAAATTAATGCCGAAATCTTAATATCCTGAACACAATTTTATATATATATATATATTTATATATATATATATATATATATATATATATATATATATATATATATATATACACACACACACAGTGTAACCCGGATATAAGAGAAACCCGGATATAAAGAGACTTCTTCTCCGGCCCCGACAACTCTCTTATATCCGGGTTACACTGTGTATATATATATATATATATATATATATATATATATATATATATATATATATATATATATTGAACGCAATTGTATATTTTAATCTACAGATAAAATGTATTGTTGGTAATTTTGTATATAAATGCATATATATACCTGAATTTTCATTATAAAAATGTATTTTATAATTTCCGAGTGTTTTGCTTTTGTTCGTGGGGTAAATTGTTTTCTCATTGCTGAGACCTTAACAGGTGCGAATTTAGATCGATAGATAGATATTAGGTTGGTGCAAAAATAATGACGTAATAATGTCGTTTTTTGACGTTAAAAATACGTCAAAAAACGACATTATTACGTCATTATTTTTGCACCGACCTAATAGATAGATACGAAAAGACAGAGATAAATAGATAGATATGAACGAACTATGATAGATAGAAGTTTAGGGGCAAACAGATAAATGCTGTTAGCAAAATTCTTGTCATTGCAGTAATTCGAGAGGTTTAGACATTTTGGAATTTTTTTTTTCTATTTTAAATACAGGATGGTGTCTTAATATCATTGCAGTCAATCGATAGGTAAGTTTTTAGAAGACGCTAAGAGAAACACAAGTTTGGTTAGGACAATTTAATTTTTTTTTTAAATATAAAGTAACCAACCAGAACAAAACGAGCTAAAACTGTGGATTATATGTTCATCGAGTAAAGATAAGCCTCGCTGCTGGTAATAAGATTAGCTCCTTCTCGTTATTCGTTACTGATGGCAATCCAAACTTAGATTCATGATGAGTTTTTCAGATTTGCTACTCATTAACATACTTATTAATTGAATAAACAGTCAATTACATTTGAAAATTATCTATTATCCAATATTTACCTAATTTATAACCAATAAACTTCGATAAATGATGTGGGTTCAAGCATATGTAAGAATGTACGCCTCTATGTACATGGGTGTGTCCGTTGAACAGCATACACCGCTCCGGTCTCACCCCTCACATGAAAAAACCCACGAATAAACTGAACAGACATTACAAAACAAGCCAGGCCCTGTACAAAACAACTTAGTTTTCCGCGTCTAAAATAAGCACTTGCTGGTTTCAAAAGCCATTATTGTTCTCAAAGGAACTAAGACCATGGATCAGACATGTTACCGATAGCCATACCCGTTCAACGAGTCGAAAGCCAGTCATGTACTTGGGTAATTAACCGACGGGGTAAGAACGTACGCTTTTTAATCATGAGATCTGGGTGGGACTCTCATTATGTCAGCTTGATAAGTTCTTGATATTATCAGTCTGAGAAGGCGACCCCAAGATGGAAACCATTGTTGACCCAGGCCAAGAGCCACTCAAGATAGAGTGACAGAATCAAGATATATATATATATATCTTTATTGTTTTGTCCGTGTATTGTTTAATAGATTGAAATGTAATTGTCATCGTGATAATGGCTTATGTAAGCCGAAAGCTTAGATGGGATTAAGAAATATGTATCAATATTGTGATTTTCTTTCTTCGTTTAATGATAATGTTATTAAGCCTATCAGACGATATGAAAAGAATTTACATATATATATATATATATATATATATATATATTGATGTATGTTTCATTAAATAATATAGGCAAGTGTTGTCTATTTATTTTATGTAAATACTTTTGTATATTAAACAATACACGGACAAAACAATAATGATAGTATGTTTTTGTTTACATGGAAGATTTACAAGCAACGATAATAAATAGCATAAAAACAATATCTTTAAGTCTACACATATTTCGTATTAATATTTGCTTATATATAAGAAAATTGTGCCTTGAAGACAACAACAACACACACAGACATATATATATATATGTGTGTGTGTGTGTGTGCGTGTGTGCGTGTGTGTGTGTGTGCGTGCGTGTGTGTATGTGTGTGTGCGTGTGTGTGTGTGCGTGTGTGTATGTGTGTGTGCGTGTGTGTGTGCGCGTGTGTGTGCGTGCGTGTGTGTATGTGTGTGTGTGCGTGTGTGTGCGTCTGTGTGTGTGTGTATGTATGTGTGTGTGAGTCTGTGTGCGTGTGTGTGTGTGCGCGCGTGTGTATGTGTGTGCGTGTGTGTGTGTATGTGTGTGTGTATGTGTGTGCGCGTTTGTGTGTGCGTGTGTGTGTGTGTGTGTGCGTGCGTGCGTGTGTGTGTGTGTGCTTCGTTAAAGCAGACGATATTCAATGCCTCAAGAACCAAACTAGTGCCCTTCCACCATTACCGATTGAAACCAAAACTTTCACCAATCGTGATTAATGGATGTCCACCCAAAGAGACCCCATGCCTTGAACACCTATTGGCACTTAAACTTGACCCTGACCTCAAGTGGAACACGTACATACGATCTATTGCTCCTACTCTACGTTTACAAGAGCCAGACCAGACCAGACCAGACCGAAAATGGACTACAGCTACCATATATGGTCGGGAGCTGCCCAGTCTTTACATTCTACTCCACGCCTTTCATTGCTCTTTCGTTATTTCCATGGTGTGCGTTGAAATGAGCTATTCTTAGTTCCATCAGTCCTGACTAAGGCCCGCTCTGCCAGGCACATTCTAGCGAACCACGCTCATTACCTTCACATCCACCTGGGAAGATATAAGTTCCACTCAAGCAACTTCTTTTCCAGGACTCAATGCCTTGTGGAACTGACTCCAAAGAGGTTTCTTCGCCGATCACTTCAATCTTAAAGGTGGATATTTTGACGAGAGCAAAATTTAAAATGTTTCTTTTTTTCTTCTTTTTGTCATAATAAAAAAAAATTGATTCACTTATTTTTAACCATGTGTAATAATTTTTTCTTATTTAAAGTACAGAACAACTACTTTTGGGGCTAATTTAAAAAAAACAACTTATTAGGCGTGGACTCAAACTTTTGAACTGTATATATATATATATATATATATATATATATATATATATATATATATATAGTGCTGTTCGATAAAAGTGACTCACCTGATTTTTTTTACTAAAAATATTTTTTGTCTATTGTTTTTGGGGTTAAAATAAATTTAATGTCACTAATATAAAGACCCCTTCCCGACTGCCTTGGAAAAAAGTTTATTCACCCTAAAGTATTCTATTGAAACCTGTGCAAAAAAAGGGACTCAGATATCGCATTCTAATAATTAAACTGGTAAATATAATGAGCTTTTGACAAAATATTGAAAACTATTTTACAATACATTCAGAACAATATTCTAGAGGATTCTAGAACAGCTTGAATTAAATTCCAGAAGGCCTCATACAGTATAAAAACAGGTTGAAATAGCCACTCAAATCACTAACCAGATGAAAGGGTACAAACAAGCATCAGAACCACTTAAGGCATCTATTATTGCCCTCTCAAAAGCAGGTAAGTCTACGAGAGAAATTGCAGAAATTGCTATAACCTCGCAATCAACTGTCTCTCTAGTGCTTAGGGCACATAATGATGCCACTCCTGCTCCAAGGAAGGAAACAAGGGGACGAAAGAAAAAGATTGATGGTAGAACTGGCAGGGTAATCAAAAGAGAATTTGCAAAGAATAGGACTATAACTAGCCAAGAATTTGAAGCCCGTCTAACCGAAGAGCAAGGTGTTAGTCTTGCCTCTTCAACAGTCCGTCGGTGGCTGTTAGAACAAGGCTACAAATCTTGTACACGAAGGTTTAAGCCGCTAATAAGCAAAGCCAACAAAGCCAAGAGACTTGAATGGGCTCACTATTACAAAAATTTCACCGTAGAAGACTGGAAGAATTGTCTCTTCTTCGATGAAACGAAAGTTGAGCTAAATTCAAAGGATAAGCGATCTAAAATCCGAAGAAGAAGCTTTGAAAGCTCTTTGAATTTAGCAGTAAGTACTGTCAAGCATCCGTTCAGTATAATGTTCTGGGGATGCTTTTCTTTTCATGGAACTGGTTTCTTAAAACCTATTGAAAAGACCCTCAGGAGCGAGCGGTGCAAGAGAATTTTAGAGTCTTGTCTGCTCCCTTCTGCTGAAAGGGTGCAAATCGACCCCACCAAGCTCATTTTTATGTCGGATAATGCTCCCTGTCACAAATCAAAATTGATGAAGGAATACGTTGATGAGAAGCAGGGGAGTGTTATGACATGGGCGCCCCAATCTCCTGACCTCAACCCCATTGAAAATTTATGGAGCATTATAAAGTACAGGCTCTCGAGAAAGCAGTTAAGCAACAAAGAGGATTTCATTGTGAATTTCCTACCCGAATGGAATTCAATGCTTGGAGATAAGATTTCCCAGAACCTAATCAAGTCAATGACAAAAAGGGTTGAAAAGCTTATTCAAAATAAAGGAGGACCCATAGATTATTAAATATTTCGAACTATATTACCTATTATAAATAAATTATGCCTCTATTATTCTTTATTTAAAGCTGTTCTGTTATGTTTCTATTTATTACTAGTTGCAGGAAATAAGTGAGTTACTTTTTTTGCATAGAGTTTTCCCCTAAATCTCTTTTATATCCAAAATTATAATTATCAATAGAATACCTTAGGGTGAGTAAACTTTTTTACTAGGAGGTCCGGAAGGGGTCTTTATATTAGTAAGATTAAAAATTAGTTTGACCCCAAAAACAATAGGCGAAAAAAATTTCTAAGTAAAAATATTAGGTGAGTCACTTTTATCGAACAGCACTGTATATATATATATATATATATATATATATATATATATATATATATATAGAGAGAGAGAGAGAGAGAGAGAGAGAGGGAGAGAGAGAGATATCGCACATATTTATACTCACCTGAAGATTGCGTTGGGCTTGAAACACACACACACTCATGCATACAAACACACACCCATATATATATATATATATATATATATATATATATATATATATATATATATATATATATATATTCAGACATATATTTTTAAATATGACAGGCAACGAATGTCTATTATGTCTGATCGTGAACTGTATAGTGGCTTTAATTTCGGGAGAAAATAATGACCAAAAAGTCCATCATTTGGATATTTTTTTTATGATGCTGTTTCTCGATCTTAGCTTTTGAAACTAAAGCCACAATACAAACGGCTCATGATCAAACATATTGGACATTCTTTGTCTGTTATATTTAGCAATATATGTTTGAATAATGATCTTCTACCGCAATACACAATTTATATATTATGAAATGGACAAAGTCCGAGAATTATTTTAAGACATTTTTAGTGTTTATACATTTTTTTATAGATACAAATATTTAAGTAAATGCTCGGTTTATAATAAACAGTATTAAACAACATTTACCGGCCTGAATATCCGAGAAATTTTCACAGAAAATATTCGTCCTCCGACAGGATTCGAACCTGTATCCTATACGGAACCGTCATTTAGCTTGACGTGCCTTTACCGATTTGGTCACGAAGGCGCGTTCGGTTAGCAAGGTCGAATTTACTGCATTTAAACTTCAATCTTCCATAAATCTCTCACGTACATTCATATCTGCTCAAAGCGCATCCAAATGTAAACAAATGACGTCACACATTAAGAAATTGACAAAGCCCGACAATTATTTTAAGGCATTATAAAAAGAATGTATAGACATAGAAATGTCTTAAAATATATATATATATTAATAGTAATACTCGGTTGGAAAAAAGGTCGGATAGTTACAACTTGTAGATATGTCACAACAAATCGGTATCCGAGAAAAAATTGTACAAAGAAAGAAAGAACTAAAAACATTTGAACAGGGCGAAACAAATCGTCCAGTGCCTTAAGCCTTTAGTCCAAAGAAAAAAAGACCCAAGCGAGTAGTAAGACTAAAACGTAGAATGCTCAATACGGTAAGTAGAGCGGGAATAACTAAAATAAATCCTAAAGAGCCATGGAAACCTACCAAGGTTTCACGTAAAGGATCTTCAGGCAAGCCATCTTTAGTATATATATATATATATATATATATATATATATATGTGTGTGTGTGTGTGTGTGTGTGTGTGTGTGTACATATATTATAATTAAGTAATTCATCGCGTCTAGAAGAAACTTCAACAGGATATAAATTAATTTCTATCACTTAATTTCTATCACTTGTATATCCTTGCATGAACCGGCTTCTAATACTCTGGATAGAGCGGATTGGGGATAGTAGTCGTGGCTCGTTGTGTGGGGTCACAGTCCTATGGGTAAAAGAGAAACTCGGATGTGTTCCACAACGGAATATGTGAGCGAGCGGCGCTATATTGAGTCTGATCTGCAATCTCTTCGTCACCGAGCCCTGTTGGAGCAGTTGGTATGACGTTTCCTTGATAACCTAACTATCAGGGTTTCAAATCTCGGTAGTGGATGCGCACTGCTGATGACTCCCAAATATAGGATGAAACGGCCGTCCAGTGTATTCTGCTGTGGTTTCTCCTAGACTTGATGAATTACGTAATTATACATATGTAACACTTGTATGGGCACACACACTTACGCATGTGTGTGTGTACGGGCACACACACTTACGTGTGTGTGTGTGGTTAAACCAAAATGACATGGTATTTATTCCTTTTTCTTATATGCTTACAAGTGTTTTCTTTTCACGTTTTCGTGTTTTCAGGTATACATAAATTAAAGAGGTACTTCTGTCCGAATACTCAACTAATACACACACACGCATACACACACACACACACACACACATATATAGATATAGATATAGATATATACCAAGTATATAATTGGTGTATACGGAATGAATTCCAATAAACAACAATTACTATTCTTTACTTTATTTCTTAAAAGAGTGCTCAAATTAAATTTGTATTTTAAAATAGGCAGTTTTTAATTTTAATATCAAATTTTATAATATAATTTAATAATTATTGGTTAGAATAAATTCTTTTTTAATACTACCCATATTTTAAACATCTGAATAGATATTATAACATGACTTCGTTGTCAAGCTTTTTGAATTTTCCTATACTTGTATTTTGATTAGTCATTCTAGCTTTTGTAACAACGTTTTCCCCTTGAGAAGGATCGTTAATTAATTTGAAACTTTTAAAACCATTTATTTTACATTCAACATCATCACCTGATAAGACACCGGGGGTGTTGAAACAAAATGGCTATTTTTGTAGTGATTTTATAACATATTTATGTTATAAATTTTTTTTTAAATAAATAATTATATATATATATATATATATATATATATATATATGTGTGTGTGTGTGTGTGTGTGTGTGTGTGTGTGTGTGTGTGTGCGCGCGCGCGCGCGTTTGTGTGTGTGTGTGCGCGTATGTCTATTGCAGAGACAATAAGGAAATCATTTTTATAAAAAAAAGATCCTTGAAGCATCACCGGTTCGATTAGATATACGGACGCCATACAGACTTTCATCAATTCGCCTGAAATCCTTACTTTTTCTCGATATATATATATATATATATATATATATATATATATATATATATATATATATATATATATATATATATATATATAAAGAAACATATTATTTACCTTCACTGCAAAGTACTCGCTCGCATGTGTATAATTTTAAATGATTTTTTTCACCCTGGCAGAAGATCGGGTCTGCTTCGTATGGGGTTTCAATTCCTGTTCTATCTCAAACATTTAATGTAAAAGTAATTAATCAACTCAGTATCTGTCTATATTTCTGAGATGAGGTATTACGTACACTATTTACAGTGACACAGTGGATAAGATCCAGTGACAGAACCCAAAGAGTGTGAATTCAATACTTGGTTTAGGCGTTGGAGAACTTGGAGAGGGGAATTAAGCAGGAGATAACTAATAACTGACATCCATTAGACATGGCACGTGGAACTAGAACAGTGTACCCTAGTGAACGAAATAAAAGGCCCAGATTGACATTCCAACCACCTGAAGAAGATCGCGACTTACAACGACCGAAACGTTGTAATAAATATGTCGAAAAAGGTGAAGACAATAGTCCGAATAATGTAAAAGTAATTATTCAACTCGTCGACTAAATAAATCCCCAAATTTTCTGAAAGTCTGGAGAACACTAGATTTAGTAGTTTTGGTTTTAAATTTTATAGTGTTATCTTTTAGCTTAAGAAATATTTTAGCTTAAGAAATATTCTTAAAACATTTTTTACAGTGATGTTCACGCTGTATAAAACTCAAAAGCCACTCGAGGTAGATGGTTACCGAGTAAGAGCCACAGTTTATGGCGATAGATCGGGGAGATAACAGTTAACCCTATAAATGGACAGACTAAGATTGTATTGACCGGGGAAGCCTTCCTTGGGAGTCGGTTCCACAATCGTGGAAAGAAGCTGCTCGAGTGGAACTTACACCTCATGAATGAAACACGAAGGGAATTAGGGTGGTTTGCTACAATGGGCGTGGCATGGTGGGTCTTAGCCGTGAAGGTTGGGACTTGTGGAACTAAAGAATGTAGTCCGTCTGAAAACTTTCATTGGAAGTAACGATAGGATTCTACGAGGATTCATTATTGGTAGCAAGGAAACTACACGAACTCCTACAGAAGGTAGTGATGGAAAGCAAGAAGAAAGGACTAAATGCCAATTGCAAAAAGACAGAATCCATGGTTGTTAGCAAAAGGATCAGACTAATATGCAAATTACAAATTAGCCGATTCCATTTAGTTTACTCTTTACATTATTCGGACTATTGTCCTCATCTTTGTTGCCATATTTATTACAACCTTTCGGCCATTGTACACTCTGGCCTTCTTCAGGTGGTTGGAATGTCGAACTGAACCCTTTATTTCGCTCACTGGGGTAGACTGTTCTAGTTCCACGTGCCATGTTTTAATGGATGTCAGTTATCAGTTATCTCCTGTTGATTCCCCTCTCTAGTTCTCCACTGCTTTAACCGGGTATTGAACTCACACTCTTTGGGTCCCGTCACTGGATCTAACTAACGCCTTTATCCACTGTGCCATGTTCGACATTCCAACCACCTGAAGAAGGCCGGAGCGTACAAAGGCCGTAACGTTGTAATAAATATGGCGACAAAGATGAGGACAATAGTCCGAATAATGTAAATAATGTACATAATACCTCATCTCAGAAATATAGACAGATCCATTAAGTTTCTTCTTGTCACTTACGGCCGCATCAAGTTGAGACACCGGTTCCTGTAAGATCACTAAAGTTAAGCAATGTCGAGCCTAGTCAGTACCTAGATGGGTGAAGGTTTGTGACTACCAGGTGCTGCAATATTGGTATAACATAGAATATGATCATACTGAAATATAGATTGATGGATATGGACACACCGAGAGACAGCTAAAATATGGACACATGAGAAATAAAGGAAATATGGACACATCGAAAGAAACATAGAATATAGACACACCGATTGATTGATAGATAAAATATGGACACACCGAAAGATAGATTAAATATGGATACATGAGAAATAGATGGAATTTGGATAAGCTGAGAGATTGAATATGGGCGCACAGAAAGATAGATGGACACACCGAGAGACAGATGGAATATGGACACACCGAAAGATAGATTAAATATGGATACATGAGAAATAGATGGAATTTGGATAAGCTGAGAGATTGAATATGGGCGCACAGAAAGATAGATGGACACACCGAGAGACAGATGGAATATGGACACACCGAAAGATAGATTAAATATGGACACATGAGAAATAGATAGAATATGGACACACTGAGAGATAGATGGAATATGGACACACTGATAGATCGAATATGTGTACACAGAAAGATAGATGGACGCACCGAGAGACAGATGGAATATGGACACACCGAAAGATAGATTAAATATGGACACATGAGAAATAGATAGAATATGGACACACTGAGAGATAGATGGAATATGGACACACTGATAGATCGAATATGTGTACACAGAAAGATAGATGGACGCACCGAGAGACAGATGGAATATGGACACACCGAAAGATAGATTAAATATGGACACATGAGAAATAGATAGAATATGGACACACTGAGAGATAGATGGAATATGGACACACTGATAGATCGAATATGTGTACACAGAAAGATAGATGGACGCACCGAGAGACAGATAGAATATGGACACACCGAGAGACAGATGGAATATGGACACACTGAGAGATAGATGGAATATGGACACACTGATAGATCGAATATGTGTACACAGAAAGATAGATGGACGCACCGAGAGACAGATAGAATATGGACACACCGAGAGACAGATGGAATATGGACACACTGAGAGATTGATGCAAGATAGACATATAGACTGATTTATTATTGTTGGAGATCCGCTGTTGTTCTGAGAAACTGATGGCATTTTCAAACCTGAATTATCTTTTCTTTTTTCAAACCAGCTTAAATGCAATGCAGGTGCGCTTATAATTGATATTCAACTTTCTGTGACATTGAGCGTGTGGTAACAAGTGACGCATTTGCCTTTGAGGTCAAAACATGCAAAGAAATTTAATGGAAAGGTAATCAAGTAGAAGATGAGACTACTCGGTCTTCATCCACACCAGATTCCTGCTTCCTTACCAATTATTCCTCAATTTACAAATTATTTTCATCTCAAGAGTCTTCTTTATGCTGTTGTTTTCATCTATCTATCTATCTATCTATCTATCTATCTATCTATCTATCTATCTATCTATCTCAGTCTTTTCATTATCTATCTATCTATATGAATCTGATTATTATCTGTCAATCTTAGCTGTCTTTTAATTATCTATCTCAGTTTTTTCATTATCTATCTATCTATCTATCTATCTATCTATCTATCTATCTATCGCAGTCTTTTCATTATCTATCGATCTATCTATTTATCGATCTAACTATGTCTTTTCATTATCTATTTATCTATCTATCACAGTCTTAGCTGTCATTTAATTATCTCAGTCTTTTCATTATCTATCTATCGAAGTCTTTTCATCATCTATCTATCTATCTATCTAAGTCTTTCTATTATCTATTATCTATCTATCTCAGTTTTAGCTGTCTTTTAATTATCTATCGAAGTCTTTTCATTATCTATCTATCTATCGAAGTCTTTTCATTATCTATCTATCTATCTATCTATCTATCTAAGTCTTTTCATTATCTATCTATCTCAGTCTTAGCTGTCTTTTAATTATCTATCGAAGTCTTTTCATTATCTATCTATCTATCGGAGTCTTTTCCTTATCTATCTATCTATCTATCTATCTATCTATCTATCTATCTATTTTAGTTATTCCTTGTTCAGATCTCAAAGTCAATCTGTGCTCATTCAGCTGTGAAAACCGAAACACCTCTTCCTCCTCCTCCTCCTCCTCCTCCTTCTTCTTCTTCTTCGTTCAACAACAACAACCAACCGAGGTCTTCTTTGTGAATGCTAAAAACCTTCTACCTGTCTAACAAGACATACTTCTTAAATACCCACAAATCGGTTCCAAATTGAATCAGAAATTGAATACTGTTGATTCGTAACTTACTTTCCCCATTGGTTGAAAGTTTTAAAAACTCATAAACTGTATCTCTTTAAAGAAACGCCTGTTTGCAAACTTTCATCAGGATAGAATTTAAGCAAAAGACGAGAAGAGCTATATAGGCGAAATATCTAGAAATCTGCTTCTACGAACATAAGAGAGACCTATGACGGAATAATACTTTGAACTTGCTCCGAAACATAGAGAGAGAGATAGATAGATAGAGAGAGAAAGAAAGAAAGAGAGAAAGAAAGAAAGAGAGAAAAAAAAGAAAAAAAAACAGGACACAATTTCGATTTAATAAATGGCACCCTAATACGAAAAGAACATAATTTATTATATTGGAAATACTTTGAAGGAATCCTGATAAATATTTTTATCATCAATAAAGACATAACAAACACAGTTTATTTTGTCTAAATTATTTCATTCCAACACAAAGCATTTCCAATCAACATACGGATACTACCAGACAGGAATAAATGCCTACTAGATGTACAAATGTGCACACGCACACATATGCACACACATTATCAGCTAAATCCCGCATAGAGAAACTACAATTATGATACACAAACATACAAGAATTATACACACAAATGCTACCAGTCAAGACAAATAAATATGAGGTCTACTTAGCCAATGAAAAAAAATATATCAGAATTTTTCTTTCCTCTTTTATATTTAATTTCTGAGGAAATGAAATAAAAGTGAAGAGTTGTTAAATTTATAAAGTTATACTATTTGTCCCTTATCCTATCATTCGTTGGAAATCTAATTTATACGCAATCCCAATTCATATATATATATTTATATATATATATATATATATATATATATATATATATATATATATATATATATATATATATAGATAGATAGATAGATAGATAGATAGATATGTATGTGTGCGTGTATATGTGTGTGTGTGTGTGTGGTATAAGATGACAATTGGAAAAGAATTCTTAGTTTTTTGTCGACGTGTTTCGATATCATTTTAGCCTTAAAAAATCGGTCGACGAAACGCGTCTGGAAAAAAATAAGAATTTTTTTCCCAACTGTCATCTTATACCACACACACACACACACACACATATATATATATATATATATATATATATATGAAGAAAAATATACGGAAAAAAACAAACAAAAATCCTTATATGCAATTATGCTGTTTTAATGTTAATATGTCAACGTCGGACGTTTCGGTCTAATAAACCATCTTCAGGACATATTCATAAAATATAATTAACATTATCGTCTTTGTCATATTGAATTGATAATGTTAATTATATTTTATGAATATGTCCTGAAGATGGTTTATTAGACCGAAACGTCCGACGTTGACATATTAACATTAAAACAGCATAATTGCATATAAGGATTTTTGTTTGTTTTTTCCGTATATTTTTCTTCATACTGTCGGATCTATATCCATATATTTGCTTACATATATATATATATATATATGTATGCATTTTTCTTTTCACTGGTAGCACAAATCTGAGTTTCATGCGTGACGCAATCGTCAGGCGCTGAGTGAAAACTGACAGTGGTATAATTTAAATACTGAGATTTATATCACACTATAATGATAGTGGAGCAGTTCTTTTATTTACGGGGTGGGGGTAATAAAATAAAATCATATATATATATATATATATATATATATATATATATATATATATATATATATATATATAAGATAAATAACAAATAAGAAACGTTTATCAATCTAACATGTTTCACTTTTATTAAAGCTTCATCAGAGAATGAGATACATAGATAGATAGATAGATAGATAGATAGATAGATAGATCGAAACAGACTGAGATAGATATGGACAAGATCAGATAGATAGATAGATAGATAGATAGATAGATAGATGAGTTGATATGAAACATCGATCAAATATGGATCGGAATTTGACAGAACGACGAGATAAAGAACAAATAGGAAACGTTTATCATCTAACATGTTTCACTTTTATTAAAGCTTCATCAGAAAATGAGATATGGAAAAAAAGAAAGAAATTTTGGTATTTTTACTTTTTTGTTGTTTGATTTTCTTTGATTAATCATATTTTGACTTGTTAAACCAAAATTAGTATAATTTGTGGCGTTCCAAATTCAAGGAGAGACGACGTTTTATCCGGAGTTTCAAGAAATTAACGGTTTCGTAACTGAAAAAAAATTAAGTATTGCTTTATGTATATAAATGTATAATAATTATAGTTTGTTTATGTGGAATCAAGTTGATAATATATATTCGTAAGTCTATTTGTCTATATCTAGTGGACATATTTATTGATTTCTTGCATGTTGATTTGGGGACCCTTTTTGACGTACATACCGTCTGTTTTAGATAAACATACGTTATTCTTTAAGAATAGATTCAACAAAGTTTGCTGATGTAATATAATGTTTTTGACAAGTGTTTATATTTGATAATATTGGTATTAGAAGCTCCTCGTACGTTCGCAGATAGCTAAATGTATACCCCTGGTCGATTGTGATGTCTCCAATTCGTAGCAATGCATCTGAGGCTGTTCTTTTATCAAAATATTCCATCCATAGTAATTGGGGTGCTCGACAAGAAAGAATATTTCCAAATTACATTCCCCCATTCTGAGCAATATCCGTGATATAGTAACACCTTAATACACGGGCTGTATAGAATAGCAGAAAGGAAGGAATGATAAACATGAATTTTTCTCAAAGAGATTTTTATATCCATATATACCTTACTTGTCACCAATTTGATCCAGTTAACATGTATACAACTAGCAGTGTGAAAGGGTTGAAAAACGAGAGGGTCTTACTTGAAATATTTCCCGAAGGGAAAACGGACAGGCTGGTGGTGTTCTTTATGCACGCGGTGAGACTATCTGAGTTTCTATTCTTTCTTAACTGCCATGGACAGTCATGTCTTGCTTCTCTGTTGTCTACATAGCAACTGATGTGTTCCTTCATGATGTGGATAGTCATGTCTCTCTATAACTGCCTGTCTAGCTCTAAGCAATTCCTGAGTTCAGTATGTCTTGTGAGTGTTAATTTCTGTAAGCCTTCTTTCCTCATATGTCCCAGAAATGTCAAGTTTCTATTTTTTATTGTAAACAAGTGACTTTTAAGTTCCCATATTGCTTAAAAGGTCCTCGTTGGTTAATCTCTCTGACCACAACATTCTCATCATCTATCTGTAGAACCACATTGCTGTTGCATCAAGTCTTCTCTTCATCTATAATAATAATCTACTTAAGAAGGCTGAACCTATTATCGAATTAACGCATGAATTTGAAAGAAATATATCTCTACCTTTTCTCAAGATGTTAATACGTTACAACAACAAATTAGATTTTAGAGATCATAGTAAACCTACAAACAAAAACGATCTAATTAATTTCTATTCTCACCACAATAAAAAAAAATAGGATTCTACCTCAGAACACTGTAGCCCAGAAAACTTAGGCGAAAAAGATAAATACATCGAGAAAATATTCAGACTTCTTCCCTATCCGCACCATTTCATCCTCAACGATAGATAACGATCTTAAAAAATCCACAAATCTAAAAAAAATATAGACGACTAATAAAACTTCCAACAACAACATGAAATTAATAACACTGTTTCTATTAGGTTGGTGCAAAAATAATTTCGTTTTCTCACATAGTAACATATGTTAGAAAACGAAATTATTTTTGCACCAACCTAATACAAAGCTTGTAAATAAATTAATTATCCCTAATACTGGTGTCTTTACTACCACGCCCATGACAATCAGAGATATAATCAAGAAGGAAAAATCCAACACCAATTTAGATGCTGGTACATATCAAAACAATTGCTTACAATGTAAAAGCATTTACATCAGAGAGACATCACGAAATCTAAAAGCCCAAAAACCTTTCACACAGCTGGTTGTATACATGTTATCTGGGGCAAATTAGTGACAAGTATGTATATATCGGTATAAAAATCTCTTTGAGAAAAATTCATGTTTATCATTCCTTCCTTTCTGCTATTCTATTCTGCCCGTGTATTAAGGTGTTACTATATCACGGATATTGCTCAGAATGGGGGAATGTAATTTGGAAATATTACCTCTTGTCGAGCACCCTAATTACTATGGATGGAACATTTTGATAAAAGAACAGCCTCAGATGCGTGCTACGAATTGGAGACATCACAATCGACCAGGGGTACACATTTAGCTATCTGCTAATGGACAACAGAAACTGGACAGCGAAAGATGCCTTCTAAAAGCTAAGCAAAGCTTTAAGAAACAGGGAAATTTAGTTAGAAGTAAAGATAAGAGTCTTGAACTGCTGTATATCAATCTTCCTATATACTGATGAATACTGAACAACTTTGTCATAGATGAAGAGAAAACTTGAGACAACGGAGATGTGGTTCTACAGACAGATGATAAAAATTCTATGGACGGAGGGTCTAACCAACGAGGACCTTTTAAGGAATATGGTAACTCAAATGACACATACAATGAAAAGTAGACACTTGATATTTTAGTCATATTACGAGGAAAGAGGTCTTAGAGAACTTAATACTCACGAACATGCTGAAGGCAAGATATTTCCATTTGGAAGGTTTTAGTTTCCTAATCTATTGGAATACATGAATGTCAAGGAAGTTTGTAAGGAAAATGGCAATAAAAATGAAACATACTTAGAATTAGTAACGGACAATAGGAATTTCTAGGTCACGTAATAGGGAAATAGGGCTTAGAGACTTTGACACTGACAGGGCATACCAAATCAAAGAGGGAAAGAGAGCGTAATAAGATTGGGTAAATATTTAGCTATACGAGGAGAACGTATAGTGGAAGCAAACAAACCTTAATACAAAATATAGTAATTTGTGATGAGACATGACCGCCTACTTCTTAAAGGGTCATATTACAAAGAATAAGAAGAGGAGGAGGAAGAAGAAAAGGAGGAGAAGGAAGAAGAAGAGGAGGAAGAGACAGGAAGAAGAGGAGAAGGAAGAAGAAGTGAAGGAGACGGAAGAAGAAGAAGAGGAGGAAGAAGAAAGAAAAACAGGAGGAGACGGAAAAAGAAGAAGGGGGGGATGAAGAAGAAGAGGAGGAGGAGACGGAAGAAGAAAAAGAAGAGGAGAAAGAGGAGGAAGAAGAAGAAGAGAAGGAGGAGGAAAAGGAGGAGAAAGAAGAAGAAGAAGAGGAGGAGGAAGAAGAAGAGGAGGAGACAAAAGAAGAGGAGACGGAAGAAGAGGGAAAGGAAGAAGAAGCGGAAGAAGAATAGGAGGAGGAGGAAAAAAGAGAAAGGTATTATAGGAGGAGGAGGAAGAAGAAGAAAAGGACGAGGAAGAAGAAGAAGAAGAGAAGGAGGCGGAAGAAGAAGAGAAGGAGGCGGAAGAAGAAGAGGAGGAGGTGAATGATGGAGAAGAGTGGAAGGAAGAAGAAGAATAGGAGAAGAAAGAAGAATAGGAGGACGAGGAAGAAGAAGGAGGAGGAGGAAGAATAAGAAGAATAGGAAGAGGAAGAAAAAGAGGAAGAAGAAGTATAGAAGGAGAAGAAGAAGAAGAAGAAGAAGAAGAGAAGGTGGCGGAAGAAGAAGAATAGGAGGACGAGGAGGAAGAAGAAGAAGAAGGAGGAGGAGGAGGAAGAATAAGAAGCGGAGGAGGAAGAAGAAGAAGAATAGGAAGAGGAAGAAAAAGTGGGAGAAGAAGTATAGAAGAAGAAACAGAAGAAGAGAAGGTGGCGGAAGAAGAAGAATAGGAGGACGAGGAAGAAGAAGAAGAAGAAGAAGGAGGAGGAGGAGGAAGAAGAAGAAGAATAGGAAGAGGAAGAAAAAGAGGAAGAAGAAGAATAGGAGGACGAGGAAGAAGAAGAAGGAGGAGGAGGAGGAAGAATAAGAAGCGGAGGAGGAAGAAGAAGAATAGGAAGAGGAAGAAAAAGGGGAAGAAGAAGAATAGGAGGACGAGCAAGAAGAAGAAGAAGAAGAAGAAGAAGAAGAAGAAGAAGAATAGGAAGAAAAAGAGGAAGAAGAAGAATAGGAGGACGAGGAAGAAGAAGAAGAAGAAGGAGGGGGAGGAGGAGGAGGAAGAATAAGAAACGGAGGAGGAGGAAGAAGAAGAATAGGAAGAGGAAGAAAAAGAGAAAGAAGAAGAATAGGAGGACGAGGAAGAAGAAGAAGGAGGACGACGACGACGAAGAAGAATAAGAAGCGGAGGAGGAAGAAGAAGAAGAATAGGAAGAGGAAGAAAAAGGGGAAGAAGAAGTATAGAAGAAGAAGAAGAAGAAGAGAAGGTGGCGGTAGAAGAAGAATAGGAGGACGAGGAAGAAGAAGAAGAAGAAGAAGGAGGAAGAAGAAGAAGAAGAAGAAGAAGAAGAAGAAGAAGAATAGGAACAGGAAGAGGAAGAAAAAGAGGAAGAAGAAGAATAGGAGGACGAGCGAGAAGAAGAAGAAGAAGAAGAAGAAGAAGGGGGAGAAGGAGGAAGAATAAGAAGCGGAGGAGGAAGAAGAAGAAGAATAGGAAGAGGAAGAAAAAGGGGAAGAAAAAGGGGAATAAGAAGTATAGAAGAAGAAGAAGAGAAGGTGGCGGAAGAAGAAGAATAGGAGGACGAGGAAGAAGAAGAAGAAGAAGGAGGAGGAGGAAGAAGAAGAAGAATAGGAAGAAAAAGAGGAAGAAGAAGAATAGGAGGACGAGGAAGAAGAAGAAGAAGGAGGAGGAGGAGGAAGAATAAGAAGCGGAGGAGGAAGAAGAAGAAGAAGAATAGGAAGAGGAAGAAAATGAGGAAGAAGAAGTATAGAAGAAGAAGAAGAAGAAGAAGAAGAAGAAGAAGAAGAAGAAGAAGAAGAAGAAGAAGAAGTTGGCGGAAGAAGAAGAATAGGATAAGGAAAACGAAGAAGAATTATTTATCGTTATTTCGTGCACAATCCTCATCCGCCCATTTTAAAAGATAACAAAACAAATTCAACGAATAACAAAGCGTGTATTTTAAAAAAGCCCTGTGGGGTTAAGAGGCTCCTCTTTTCATTCCCACACGTTGGGTCGAAAATGTTTAAAAAATGGGAAGAGAGAAAAAGTGTATAAAAAGCAAAAAAAAAAAAGAAGCAAGAAATGAATGAATGAAAAAATAAATGAAAGAAAAAGAAAAAAGATCAGATGACCAAGAAATTTCCTGTGTAACCTTCAGATGAATATATCTTACAATAGACAACAGAAGAAATCGCCATGGCGTCGCAAAAGTTAACCTTGAGACTCATTGATACGAATTCAAACTTGAAACGAAAACGAGGCCTCCTGCAGAATATGTAGAGTTTTTATTGAATTTCAAAACGAAGTAAAGCCTACTGAACTGTTACGTAATATCAGTCCTCCGATAAGACAGTGAGTGCTGGACAATGTCTTCAAAGATGAAGAAGAGACGAAGCAACAAAAATGTGGTTTTACAGAAAAATGCTGAACAATGACGACATTTTAGAAAATGGCGATATAAATGAAACTTATACTTATCATCAGGAAAAGACTTGAAATTTCTAGGGCATAAAATAAGGAAAAAGACATTGGGAAATTTGATACTCACAGGACAGATTGAAGACAAAAGGTGCTGAAGAAAACAATCCATAGCCTACATATAGAGCTTGCGTAAATGGATGACGGAACAAGGTTTAAGAATGATCATAAAATAAACCAATTTATTAAGAGCTACAAAGAAAAGAAAATTGTGGAGAGCCATAATCTCCTACGGTTTAAAAGGACATGTCACATAGAAAAAGAAGAAGTGTTCGGAAGTTTGTATAGGGGTGGGTGAAAAGGATGGAGGTGATGGAATTGGCTGGCCTAAGAATTCGGTGAATAAAAGAAGAAAAATCTTTTTGTAGGGTTAGGTCTTTCTTTGAATCACCAGGAAGGCAACGGAATGAATGAAAAAGAAATGTTTTTCATTCATTTTGTGGACAATATTTTTTATTTAAGAAACATATTTTCTCCTCCTCATTCATTTTGTTCTATCATATCTTTTTTTTCTTTCGTTATATCCCACTTTCTTTCTTTCTTTCTCTTTCGTTGGTTACTTCCTTCTCCCTTTCTTATCATAACCAATTTTTTTCGTTTTCTTTCTTTCTTTCTTTCTTTCTTTCTTTGCCAATTGCCTGTCTGTTTGCCTGTTATTTCTTTCTTTCTTTGTTTCTTTACCTATTTACTCTCTATTTGCTTTCTCTTTCTTTCTTTCTATCTTTCTTTCTTTCTTTCTTTCTTTATTTATTTATTTGCCCATTTACTCTCTATTTGCTTTCTCTTTCTTTCTTTCTTTCTTTATTTGCCTATTTACTCTCTATTTGCTTTCTCTTTCTTTCTTTCTTTCTTTCTTTCTTTCTTTCTTTCTCGTTCGTTGGTTACTTCCTTCTCCCTTTCTTATCATAACCAATTTTTTTCGTTTTCTTTCTTTCTTTGCCAATTGCCTGTCTGTTTGCCTGTTATTTCTTTCTTTCTTTGTTTCTTTACCTATTTACTCTCTATTTGCTTTCTCTTTCTTTCTTTCTATCTTTCTTTCTTTCTTTCTTTCTTTATTTATTTATTTGCCCATTTACTCTCTATTTGCTTTCTCTTTCTTTCTTTATAATAAATGCTAATGTTTTTGCATCATTGCATCACATTCTTTCAACTTTACTCCTAGAGGCCGTAGCCCAGTATATAATACCATTTTGGAACAAGTCCGACTCCGTGAGCAAAACAAAAACATTCAGGGCCGGATCCAAACCCGCAAAAATTTTGGATTCCCAAGTTTTTATTACTGCAGTTGTCTTTGGATTCCGCCATCTTGGCTTCTACTGATAAAAACAATTAAAGGGACGCAACTCTTTAACTTTCAATAGCTCATGTTCAAATGAAAAAGATGCCGTGGCCCAACATATAATACGATTTTGGAATCAGACCGACTCCGAGAGCAAATTAAAAACATTCCTGAAATTTTGGATCTCCAAATTTTCATTATTGCGATTGTTTTCGGCGATATTCATGTGATTTTTTTGCGATAATTTTTTTGGTACGATAAGAATTTTTATAACTTGGAAATAAATTTGTGAATAATGGAAATTAATTACGAAATCAAGCAAAAGTCATAAATGAAATAAAAATAATTGTTTGTACGGAAAGTAAGGACCTACGTACATAAAGGTGTCTTTAAATTATGTGGCAGTAGAAGAATTATCATTGAACTTCTAAAAGGTAAGCTTAAATATTAATGCAATACTTAAATGCAGTGAGCAATTTTGAGTTCTTCTGTAGTTTATTATTGCCTGCTGCATCAACTCCTTCCTACCTATTGTGATGAAGGCCTAATCAAGAGTTGTCTTCAGAAGCTAGCTTAAATAGCGCCCGATAGTGTTTTTTAATCTAGTTACCAATATATCCTATGCATTCATTCATTCATTCATTCTTTTTCCACGACTATATCCTTCTCAGACATGAATTCATTATTTATTTATTTATTTATTTATTTATTTATTTTAACACTATATCCTATTTCTTTCTTTTATTTATAACTATACTTTTTCTTTCAATCATTCTTTTTTTACAACTATATTTTACTCTGCCATTCATTTATTTTTTTTCTTTCCTTCTTTCTTTCCTACTTTCTTTTAACACTGAATATATTTCTTCTTTTCTTTTACCATTTCTTCCTTCTTTTCTTTCTTTCTTTTATCCTTACATCATTTTTATTCATTCTTTCTTGCTTGCTTGCTTTGATAACTTTATCCTTTCATTCATTTATTCTTTCTTGTTTGCTTATACAATTTTATCCTTTTTCATTCATTCAGTCATTCTTACTTTTACAAGTTTATACTTTTCATTCATTCATTCATTCATTCTTTCTTTCTTTCTTTCTTTCTTTGATAACTTTATCCTTTTCATTCATTCATTCATTCATTCTTTCTTTCTTTCTTTCTTTGATAACTTTATCCTTTTCATTCATTCATTCTTTCTTTCTTTCTTTCTTTCTTTGATAACTTTATCCTTTTCATTCATTCATTCTTTCCATCTTTCTTTCTTTCTTTGATAACTTTATCCTTTTCATTCATTCATTCTTTCTTTCTTCCTTTCTTTTTTTGATAACTTTATCCTTTTCATTCATTCATTCAATCATTCATTCTTTCTTTCTTTCTTTCTTTGATAACTTTTTCCTTTTCATTCATTCATTCATTCATTCTTTCTTCCTTTCTTTCTTTGATAACTTTTTCCTTTTCATTCATTCATTCTTTCTTTCTTCCTTTCTTTCTTTGATAACTTTATCCTTTTCATTCATTCATTCATTCATTCATTCTTTCTTTCTTTCTTTGATAACTTTATCCTCTTCATTCATTCATTCATTCATTCTTTCTTTCTTCCTTTCTTTCTTTGATAACTTTTTCCTTTTCATTCATTCATTCTTTCTTTCTTTCTTCCTTTCTTTCTTTGATAACTTTTCCTTTTCATTCATTCATTAATTCATTCATTCTTTCTTTCTTTCTTTCTTTGATAACTTTATCCTTTTCATTGATTCATTCTTTCTTTCTTTCTTTGATAACTTTATCCTTTTCATTCATTCATTCATTCATTCTTTCTTTCTTTCTTTGATAATTTTATCCTCTTCATTCATTCATTCATTCATTCTTTCTTTCTTCCTTTCTTTCTTTGATAACTTTTTCCTTTTCATTCATTCATTCTTTCTTTCTTTCTTCCTTTCTTTCTTTGATAACTTTTCCTTTTCATTCATTCATTAATTCATTCATTCTTTCTTTCTTTCTTTCTTTGATAACTTTATCCTTTTCATTGATTCATTCTTTCTTTCTTTCTTTGATAACTTTTTCCTTTTCATTCATTCATTCTTTCTTTCTTTCTTCCTTTCTTTCTTTGATAACTTTTCCTTTTCATTCATTCATTAATTCATTCATTCTTTCTTTCTTTCTTTCTTTCTTTGATAACTTTATCCTTTTCATTGATTCATTCTTTCTTTCTTTCTTTGATAACTTTATCCTTTTCATTCATTCATTCATTCATTCATTCATTCATTCTTTCTTTCTTTGATAACTATCCTTTTCATTCATTCATTCTTTCTTTCTTTCTTTCTTTCTTTGATAACTTTATCCTTTTCATTCATTCATTCATTCATTCTTTCTTTCTTTCTTTCTTTGATAACTATCCTTTTCATTCATTCATTCTTTCTTTCTTTCTTTCTTTCTTTGATAACTTTATCCTTTTCATTCATTCATTCATTCATTCATTCATTCTTTCTTTCTTTCTTTCTTTGATAACTTTATCCTTTTCATTCATTCATTCATTCATTCTTTCTTTCTTTCTTTCTTTGATAACTTTATCCTTTTCATTCATTCATTCTTTCTTTCTTTCTTTCTTTCTTTGATAACTTTATCGTTTTCATTCATTCATTCTTTCTTTCTTTCTTTCTTTCTTTCTTTCTTTGATAACTTTATCCTTTTCATTCATTCATTCATTCATTCTTTCTTTCTTTCTTTCTTTGATAACTTTATCCTTTTCATTCATTCATTCTTTCTTTCTTTCTTTCTTTCTTTGATAACTTTATCGTTTTCATTCATTCATTCTTTCTTTCTTTCTTTCTTTCTTTCTTTGATAACTTTATCCTTTTCATTCATTCATTCATTCATTCTTTCTTTCTTTCTTTCTTTGATAACTTTATCCTTTTCATTGATTCATTCTTTCTTTCTTTCTTCCTTTCTTTCTTTGATAACTTTTCCTTTTCATTCATTCATTAATTCATTCATTCTTTCTTTCTTTCTTTCTTTGATAACTTTATCCTTTTCATTGATTCATTCTTTCTTTCTTTCTTTGATAACTTTATCCTTTTCATTGATTCATTCTTTCTTTCTTTGATAACTTTATCCTTTTCATTCATTCATTCATTCATTCTTTCTTTCTTTCTTTCTTTGATAACTTTATCCTTTTCATTCATTCATTCTTTCTTTCTTTCTTTCTTTCTTTGATAACTTTATCGTTTTCATTCATTCATTCTTTCTTTCTTTCTTTCTTTCTTTCTTTGATAACTTTATCCTTTTCATTCATTCATTCATTCATTCTTTCTTTCTTTCTTTCTTTGATAACTTTATCCTTTTCATTCATTCATTCTTTCTTTTTTTCTTTCTTTCTTTGATAACTTTATCGTTTTCATTCATTCATTCTTTCTTTCTTTCTTTCTTTCTTTCTTTCTTTGATAACATTATCCTTTTCATTCATTCATTCATTCATTCTTTCTTTCTTTCTTTCTTTGATAACTTTATCCTTTTCATTCATTCATTCTTTCTTTCTTTCTTTCTTTCTTTGATAACTTTATCGTTTTCATTCATTCATTCTTTCTTTCTTTCTTTCTTTCTTTGATAACTTTATCCTTTTCATTCATTCATTCATTCATTCTTTCTTTCTTTCTTTCTTTGATAACTTTATCCTTTTCATTGATTCATTCTTTCTTTCTTTCTTCCTTTCTTTCTTTGATAACTTTTCCTTTTCATTCATTCATTAATTCATTCATTCTTTCTTTCTTTCTTTCTTTGATAACTTTATCCTTTTCATTGATTCATTCTTTCTTTCTTTCTTTGATAACTTTATCCTTTTCATTGATTCATTCTTTCTTTCTTTGATAACTTTATCCTTTTCATTCATTCATTCATTCATTCTTTCTTTCTTTCTTTCTTTGATAACTTTATCCTTTTCATTCATTCATTCTTTCTTTCTTTGTTTCTTTGTTTCTTTGTTTCTTTCTTTCTTTGATAACTTTATCCTTTTCATTCATTCATTCATTCATTCATTCATTCATTCTTTCCTCCTTTCTTTCTTTGATAACTTTTTCCTTTTCATTCATTCATTCATTCATTCATTCTTTCTTTCTTTCTTTCTTTGTTCCATTCTTTGATAACTTTTTCCTTTTCATTCGTTCATTCGTTCATTCTTTCTTTGTTTCACTCTTTTGACCTTTTCCATCATTCAGTCTTTTTTTTACCGATATCTCCTATTTATTTCTTTATTATTTCTTTCCTTTCTTTCTTTTAAAACATTCTTTTCATTCATTTATTCATTCATTCTCTTACCACTATATCTCATTTTTTTTCTTTTTACTTGTTTCTTCCTTTTTTCCATTAATTTCACTTCCTTGTTGCTTTTCTAAACCTTACTTTACTCCGTGCTTCGTTTTTCGTCATCTTGTTTTCTCCTTCCTATTTCAACCCAAATTTCCTTTCCTTGGTGACCTGATTTCCTACTTGAATCAAACGATGACGACTTTTATTCGTGAATACTGAATGTAACAACGCTAACACCAATTAAATCACAATCGCATCGTTTCTTTTAAACGTTAACGATCAACATTGCCATGAGCAACAGAATAAAGAAGACAAATCGTTCGAAATCTGACAATGAGTTTCCTTAGACAGGAAACAACCATAACTGCTAAGGTCACTTCCGGTGATATGTGAATTCTCGGACCATCATTAGGAATTCTTATTACTTATCTTGTCATGATAGGCAAAAGGTTTTTATTTTCTTTTAATGAATATTACTGTGATATCTGCTCTGATACCTCAGCTATATATCTATCGATTCTTGAAACAATCTATGGAATAATCTGTAACGTTATTGGTCCTGAGCTGGTGTCACTTTCCCCATACCATAATAAAGCTTCCTTGCACCTTATTTACAAGGTGGATTTTTTTTTCAATTTCGCGCATGCGTGTTGTTTGTTTTTGATTTTGGCGGGAGTATAGTAGGGTCAGTTCGGCACCGTCTATGAAAAAAAAGGAAACATGACACAATTCACTCCGCCAGAAACTTGAAAACGACATGCTGTACTCTTTGGCATTCGCGCCCGTAACTTCAATACGAACATTTCAATGTGTTTGGGTATCAATCTGAGGGAAGTTCAGATGGTTTGGAAAGAGTTGGATGAGTCTAATGTCGATTACGAAGGTATGGCAGCTTGGAAAACTCCCTCTGAATGTTCTGATAAAAGAAGAACGACTGAATTTGTTGGTGGGGGCATCAGACTCAACACAGAAGCCTACAGGGAGTGTCCCGAGGCGGTAGCACTGCTCTAGGTCAAGAGGATGGCTACTGGAAGATTATGTACCTGGCAACAGGACTCTGCACCATGCCACACAAGCAAGGGGACCCAGTCATAGCTGTCAGACAATATCTGCGACCACATCACCCCTTACATCTGACCACTTAACTCTCCAGACTGCAACCCCCTTGATTATTATGTGTGGGGCGCCGTTGGGCGAGAGACAAACAAAACTCCTTGTAACACCAAAGATAAACTGAAGGCAAGGATTATGGCAGCATTCACCAAATTAAAGAGACCGTCTGGAAGAGTTGCAGGAGATTCAGAAGTCGCCTGGAGGATGTGGTTGAAGCCTATGGTGATTTTATTGAATAAATTTATTCTTTAGTTTTTCAAGATATTTTTGTGTAATTTTGATATATATATATATATATATATATATATATATATATATATATATATATATATATATATATATAACAGAGAGAAACGACTTAAATATGCAGATAGATGGACATGAACAGATAGATAGATAGATAGATAGATAGATAGATAGATAGATAGATAGATTCCTGATTTTCTTGTTTAACGCACCAGACTGCAACCCCTTCATTATTATATGTAGGACACAGTTGAGCGAGGGACCAAAAATATCCTTGCAACATTAAAGATGAACTAAAGGCAAGGGTTATGGCAGCATTCACCAACTTAAACAAGTAGACCGTCCAGAAGAGTTGAAGGAGATTCCAAATTCGTCTGGAAGCCGTGGTTGAAGCCAATGGTAATTTTATTGAATAAATTTACTCTTTGATAACACTCGAATTGACAAATTTACGGCATCTAGCTATTAATTGAATCTGCCTAATTTATTTGTTTTACAAACTCTTAATTTATACAGATTTTTAGATTACTTCTTGACAAGCATTACACGTTAAATATAGCAGCATTTATGAAATCCATACAGTATGAAATGGCAACTTTAAAACTTGTAAGTGCTAAACTTTACTTTAAACTATACATGGATTATCTAATGTAGGTGCTCTCAACGTTTTTATACCAACGCACATTGTCCCTCATAAGTCAGAATGTCATCCCAGCTTTTCACGATTGTCCAACTTAAAAAGTTCTTTCCAAATCGTATGCATATATTATTGAAAAGCTTTATTCTTTTCCATAGTACTTCACATACATTTCCATGGATTATTTTTATAGAGGAGTTTTACAAATTTAATAGAAACAGAAAATGTTGATAAACTTTAAACTTGAATACATGTGCAGTAATATCTTTTAATTCATAGCTAATTGTTAAATAAATAAACTGCATCAGATTACAATAAAGAAAAAAATGGTTCAATAGAATGCCAGGGTCGATAGGAATTCAATAAATAAAAATTCAATAAACGATCCGGGTATTTAAATCTAATTTATTCTGATGGGGTAGTCGTAGGCTCCAAATTCCGCTTAAAAAAAAAACAAACAAAAAAACTACCCTGGTTAAACCCTGAAATTCTCCCTTTGCTTTAAGGATCCTGATTTTGTGTAATGATAAAATAATCGGTTATTGTGTTTTATATTTAAAAAAAAAAAAAGAAGCTGTTTTGGGTTTTACCCGAAAAAATCGCTTGTCGGATGAAACAGACTGAACTTCTCAATATTAATCTATGGGCCTAATATATTCTACAGAAAATGCAAACAAAAAAAGGAAACTTCTACTTAACATCGGGAAGAGACATCTGAAATTTCAAGGACATATAATGAGAAAGGAGGGCTTGGAAAATCTGTTACTCACAGGACAGATTGAGGAAAAGAGGGACAGAAGAAAACAACGCATGGTTTAGTGAGGTTGACTAAATGGATAGCGAAGTAGGGTTTGGGAGAAATATCTAAAAGATAAAAATTATTAAGAAGCAGAAGAAGAAGAAAAAGAAAGGAAGAGGAGAAGAGGATGAACGTCTTGAAAGGATACGGCACAAACAAGAAGAAGAAGAAGAAGAAGAAGAGGAAGAAAGAGAACAAGAGGAAGAACGTCTTGAAGGGATACGGCACATACAAGAAGAAGAAGAAGAAGAGGAAGAACGTCTTGAAGGGATACGGCACATACAAGAAGAAGAAGAAGAAGAAGAGGAAGAACGTCTTGAAGGGATACGGCACATACAAGAAGAAGAAGAAGAAGAAGCGGAAGAACGTCTTGATGGGATACGGCACAAACAAGAAGAAGAAGAAGAAGAGGAAGAAAGAGAACAAGAGGAAGAACGTCTTGAAGGGATACGGCACATACAAGAAGAAGAAGAAGAAGAGGAAGAACGTCTTGAAGGGATACGGCACATACAAGAAGAAGAAGAAGAAGAAGAAGAAGCGGAAGAACGTCTTGATGGGATACGGCACATACAAGAAGAAGAAGAAGAAGAGGAAGAAAGAGAAGAAGAGGAAGAACGTCTTGAAGGGATACGGCACATACAAGAAGAAGAAGAAGAAGAAGAAGAAGAAGAAGAAGAAGAAGAAGAAGAAGAAGAAGATTTTATGGTAAAATATTAGGTTGGTGCAAAAATAATGACGTAATAATGCCGTTTTTTGACGTAACGTCAAAAAACGGCATTATTACGTCATTATTTTTGCACCAACCTAATAGAAGTTTACGCAATCTAATACATTGTCTATCGATCGTCATTCCCGCCTTTTGCTTTTTATGAGAAAAGAGCCCCCTCTGGTTGAGCACCCCTGCTCTAATGTAAACCGAAAAAGAAAAATGAACTCCTAAGATTTCTCCCCAACTTGCATGGTCAGGTTCCTTTTCCGACCATCAAAGACTTACCTTCAAAAGTCCAATAACCGAAATGGTCATTTGGGGTAACACTTATAAAAATCAAAATCAAATAAACAATCATTGGTGAATAGAGTCACCGCATCTGAGTTTTTTTCTATGTGCCGTGTCCATCCAGGCCGTGTATGATTATAGCTCTCAACAACTTCCTATTCTTTGTACTTCTTAATAAGTTTGGTAATTTAGTATCCCTCCAAGTCACTTTCCTGCCATTTATTGACACAAGCTCTTTAGGTAGGTTACTGGGAGCTTCCCTCTGTCTTTTAGTAAGGTGGGGATCATATCTCTCCACAACCTCCCACCCTTTGAATCTCTAAGCAATGTTTGTTTTTTTTTTGTTTTTTTTTATACTTTCCTCCATCTCTTTTCTGCCATCCATTTACACGAAGTTGTTAGATGGATTACTCGTTGTTTCCCCCTATCCCTTTATAACTTCATGGTGATCATGGCTCTCCACATCCTCCTATCACTCTTGCCATCAATCTATCGTGTGAGTATTAAATTCTCCAAGGCTTATTTCCTCTGTCTATGTCCTAGAAATATCAATTGTCTCTTTATAATTATGAGTGTAAGTGTCCTTTTTGTTAAAAAAAAACAAAAAAAACATCATTGAAGGTATATGGCGCATAAAAATAATCTGTTGATTTGATAGTCGACTTTTACTCGGACATTAACGAATGATTGCAAGTTTTAATTTATTAGCTTCGTGAATAAATAATGACGTAATAATGTCGTTTCTTGACGTTAAAAAATACGTCAAAAAACGACATTATTACGTCATTATTTTTGCACCAACCTAATAAATTAAAACTACCACCCAAAATAAAATTAAAAATCATTAAAATGGCGGTAAGAATTTGAGAAAATAAAAAATAATTACTTTTTTTTTTCGTGGGACAATGTTTTTAAGAATCTCCTATTGTGTAAGCGAGACATAACCCCCCAAGAAAGATTCGTCTCTCTCCCATGTCGTGTGAGCAAAATACGTACTCAGCTACTTTATCACAACCCCAGGGGCAATTTATGATTTATACGACCGACGCGTGCACCTTGCTTCACGTGTGCAAGCGCAACTTGTTATCGTGTATAAGTGTCTATATTTATGCAGGACCCGTCAGGTCATTTTGAATGCTTAAAGAACCTGTTGTGCAAACTTCATGTCGCTTAGCAACCAATCTGAGGAGACCTTACTACGCACGCGTAGACAGGCTCCGTTCAGTCAGCAGTGAAACTGTAGTAAGGGTTAGGGTTTTGTGGAACCATCGCATTCACAATGTGAAAACAAAATCAGACAGTATGCCTTATATAGGATATTTTATTCATTTTATATAATTGATCAACCCATACAAGGTCCAAGAGCCACTCATTGTAGAAGATTAAGGAATAATGTTGTTGTAAGGATGTAGTAAGAAGTGCATAAATAGTGTTTATGTAGGATAGATAACATTTGACCTTAGAATTGAGCAGGGTAAGATTGTAGTGATCGGGGAAGCGTCCTTTCAACTGTCTCTTTCTGATGTTACGTATTCATCCAAAGAATTGACAACAAAGTATAGACTTACTGACTGAGGTTGTTGTATGGATGTAAGAAGAGCAATATTAAGTTCAGATTGTGAGGATATGTAGGATAGATAAGATTTGACCCTAGGTCGGAAGAGGTTAAGATTGTAGTGATCGGGGAAGCCTCCTTTCAACTGTCTCTTTCTGATGTTACCTATTCATCCAAAGAATTGACAACAAAGTATAGACTTACTGACTGAGGTTGTTGTATGGATGTAAGATGAGCAATATTAAGTTCAGATTGTGAGGATATGTAGGATAGATACGATTTGACCCTAGGTTGGAAGAGGTTAAGATTGTAGTGATCGGGGAAGCGTCCTTTCAACTGTCTCTTTCTGATGTTACGTATTCATCCAAAGAATTGACAACAAAGTATAGACTTACTGACTGAGGTTGTTGTATGGATGTAAGAAGAGCAATATTAAGTTCAGATTGTGAGGATATGTAGGATAGATAAGATTTGACCCTAGGTTGGAAGAGGTTAAGATTGTAGTGATCGGGGAAGCGTCCTTTCAACTGTCTCTTTCTGATGTTACGTATTCATCCAAAGAATTGACAACAAAGTATAGACTTACTGACTGAGGTTGTTGTATGGATGTAAGAAGAGCAATATTAAGTTCAGATTGTGATGATATGTAGGATAGATAAGATTTGACCCTAGGTTGGAAGAGGTTAAGATTGTAGTGATCGGGGAAGCCTCCTTTCAACTGTCTCTTTCTGATGTTACGTATTCATCCAAAGAATTGACAACAAAGTATAGACTTACTGACTGAGGTTGTTGTATGGATGTAAGAAGAGCAATATTAAGTTCAGATTGTGAGGATATGTAGGATAGATAAGATTTGACCCTAGGTTGGAAGAGGTTAAGATTGTAGTGATCGGGGAAGCGTCCTTTCAACTGTCTCTTTCTGATGTTACGTATTCATCCAAAGAATTGACAACAAAGTATAGACTTACTGACTGAGGTTGTTGTATGGATGTAAGAAGAGCAATATTAAGTTCAGATTGTGATGATATGTAGGATAGATAAGATTTGACCCTAGGTTGGAAGAGGTTAAGATTGTAGTGATCGGGGAAGCCTCCTTTCAACTGTCTCTTTCTGATGTTACGTATTCATCCAAAGAATTGACAACAAAGTATAGACTTACTGACTGAGGTTGTTGTATGGATGTAAGAAGAGCAATATTAAGTTCAGATTGTGAGGATATGTAGGATAGATAAGATTTGACCCTAGGTTGGAAGAGGTTAAGATTGTAGTGATCGGGGAAGCGTCCTTTCAACTGTCTCTTTCTGATGTTACGTATTCATCCAAAGAATTGACAACAAAGTATAGACTTACTGACTGAGGTTGTTGTATGGATGTAAGAAGAGCAATATTAAGTTCAGATTGTGAGGATATGTAGGATAGATAAGATTTGACCCTAGGTTGGAAGAGGTTAAGATTGTAGTGATCGGGGAAGCGTCCTTTCAACTGTCTCTTTCTGATGTTACGTATTCATCCAAAGAATTGACAACAAAGTATAGACTTACTGACTGAGGTTGTTGTATGGATGTAAGAAGAGCAATATTAAGTTCAGATTGTGAGGATATGTAGGATAGATAAGATTTGACCCTAGGTTGGAAGAGGTTAAGATTGTAGTGATCGGGGAAGCGTCCTTTCAACTGTCTCTTTCTGATGTTACGTATTCATCCAAAGAATTGACAACAAAGTATAGACTTACTGACTGAAGTTGTTGTATGGATGTAAGAAGAGCAATATTAAGTTCAGATTGTGAGGATATGTAGGATAGATAAGATTTGACCCTAGGTTGGAAGAGGTTAAGATTGTAGTGATCGGGGAAGCGTCCTTTCAACTGTCTCTTTCTGATGTTACCTATTCATCCAAAGAATTGACAACAAAGTATAGACTTACTGACTGAGGTTGTTGTATGGATGTAAGAAGAGCAATATTAAGTTCAGATTGTGAGGATATGTAGGATAGATAAGATTTGACCCTAGGTTGGAAGAGGTTAAGATTGTAGTGATCGGGGAAGCGTCCTTTCAACTGTCTCTTTCTGATGTTACCTATTCATCCAAAGAATTGACAACAAAGTATAGACTTACTGACTGAAGTTGTTGTATGGATGTAAGAAGAGCAATATTAAGTTCAGATTGTGAGGATATGTAGGATAGATAAGATTTGACCCTAGGTTGGAAGAGGTTAAGATTGTAGTGATCGGGGAAGCGTCCTTTCAACTGTCTCTTTCTGATGTTACCTATTCATCCAAAGAATTGACAACAAAGTATAGACTTACTGACTGAGGTTGTTGTATGGATGTAAGAAGAGCAATATTAAGTTCAGATTGTGAGGATATGTAGGATAGATAAGATTTGACCCTAGGCTGGAAGAGGTTAAGATTGTAGTGATCGGGGAAGCGTCCTTTCAACTGTCTCTTTCTGATGTTACCTATTCATCCAAAGAATTGACAACAAAGTATAGACTTACTGACTGAGGTTGTTGTATGGATGTAAGAAGAGCAATATTAAGTTCAGATTGTGATGATATGTAGGATAGATAAGATTTGACCCTAGGTTGGAAGAGGTTAAGATTGTAGTGATCGGGGAAGCGTCCTTTCAACTGTCTCTTTCTGATGTTACGTATTCATCCAAAGAATTGACAACAAAGTATAGACTTACTGACTGAGGTTGTTGTATGGATGTAAGAAGAGCAATATTAAGTTCAGATTGTGAGGATATGTAGGATAGATAAGATTTGACCCTAGGTTGGAAGAGGTTAAGATTGTAGTGATCGGGGAAGCGTCCTTTCAACTGTCTCTTTCTGATGTTACCTATTCATCCAAAGAATTGACAACAAAGTATAGACTTACTGACTGAGGTTGTTGTATGGATGTAAGAAGAGCAATATTAAGTTCAGATTGTGAGGATATGTAGGATAGATAAGATTTGACCCTAGGTTGGAAGAGTTTAAGATTGTAGTGATCGGGGAAGCGTCCTTTCAACTGTCTCTTTCTGATGTTACCTATTCATCCAAAGAATTGACAACAAAGTATAGACTTACTGACTGAGGTTGTTGTATGGATGTAAGAAGAGCAATATTAAGTTCAGATTGTGATGATATGTAGGATAGATAAGATTTGACCCTAGGTTGGAAGAGGTTAAGATTGTAGTGATCGGGGAAGCGTCCTTTCAACTGTCTCTTTCTGATGTTACGTATTCATCCAAAGAATTGACAACAAAGTATAGACTTACTGACTGAGGTTGTTGTATGGATGTAAGAAGAGCAATATTAAGTTCAGATTGTGATGATATGTAGGATAGATAAGATTTGACCCTAGGTTGGAAGAGGTTAAGATTGTAGTGATCGGGGAAGCGTCCTTTCAACTGTCTCTTTCTGATGTTACGTATTCATCCAAAGAATTGACAACAAAGTATAGACTTACTGACTGAGGTTGTTGTATGGATGTAAGAAGAGCAATATTAAGTTCAGATTGTGAGGATATGTAGGATAGATAAGATTTGACCCTAGGTTGGAAGAGGTTAAGATTGTAGTGATCGGGGAAGCGTCCTTTCAACTGTCTCTTTCTGATGTTACGTATTCATCCAAAGAATTGACAACAAAGTATAGACTTACTGACTGAGGTTGTTGTATGGATGTAAGAAGAGCAATATTAAGTTCAGATTGTGAGGATATGTAGGATAGATAAGATTTGACCCTAGGTTGGAAGAGGTTAAGATTGTAGTGATCGGGGAAGCGTCCTTTCAACTGTCTCTTTCTGATGTTACGTATTCATCCAAAGAATTGACAACAAAGTATAGACTTACTGACTGAGGTTGTTGTATGGATGTAAGAAGAGCAATATTAAGTTCAGATTGTGAGGATATGTAGGATAGATAAGATTTGACCCTAGGTTGGAAGAGGTTAAGATTGTAGTGATCGGGGAAGCGTCCTTTCAACTGTCTCTTTCTGATGTTACGTATTCGTCTCAAGAATTGACAACAAGGTATAAGCTTCCTGAATGAATTTGTTATATGGATGTAAGAAGAAGAATTAAGTGTAGATTATGAGGATATGTAGGATAGATAACATTTGACCCTTGGTTGGAAGAGGTTAAGATTGTAGTGATCGGGGAAGCGTCCTTTCAACTGTCTCTTTCTGATGTTACGTATACGTTATTAGGATATGTAGGCCTTAGCAGAGAGAGAAAAACTGCTAAGAGCCAAGATAGATATGAAGTTATGAAGAACCTTTATCGCCCATGTCCTAAATGGACACGGCAGATAGAATATCTGTTTGAGTGGGATCGGATTGAGGCTGATAGAGTGACTGTATGTTCATTTTGAGGAATTGCCGTGCATGTTGAAAGTGATGTACCAGTGGTAAAAAATCAATTGCTCCTGACCTGGCATCTCGCCTTCAGTCACTCTCTCACAGCCTTTTTTTGTATTATTATTTCATGGTAATTGTTATGAAGAACTTTCCCCTATGGTACCTAGACTTTATGAATTTAAGCGCAGTTCTAGATTGGCGGCAAGGTCTGGTCCTTTTACGGTTGAAATGGCTAGATATAGCCGTATGTTCTATGCTAACAGTTTCTTCTATCGCACTTCTCGCTTGTGAAACTTTCGTCCAGCTTTTTGTTTCTATACTTGTGAATTGTTCCCCAACGAACTTGTTTGCTACTGACGGTAGAATATTTTCAACATATTTAGCTTCAATATGGGAGCCATTATTAAAATAAAAAAGAGACATGTCAGCAAATCTTAGCAGCAGCGGCGGCAAAAGAAAATGCCCGGATAAATACAGTCAAGCATGTCAGCAGCGTCAACAGCAGTTAAATTAGAAGAACTGTGAATTTGGTGGTACGATAATCCCTGGGCAAATTAGGACAGATTTAGATTTCAATGGAAATAGGTTCCTAAGGATTAAATAGTGAATAAGAACAAAACGAGATATCTCTTGACGTGGAACAGTAGAACGAAATCAATCTGACCGTTGTAGATTAGATAAAGGATCCAGTTCGAAATACCCTGAAGGTTACCCGGATCGACAAACTCCTGATGAAGACCAGAGGACACAGTTGTCGAAACGTTATGATCGTAGATGCGAAGATTAGTTTAAATATAAATAATGTTAAATTCTCACCCCAGCAATTCAGTTAGAAATTTCAAAGATAATATGTCACAATACAATACAACATGGTCCATTGGATAAAATTGTTGGATAGATCTACTGACTACTGCAGGGTGAACAAAAAATTGGGAAAGTTGAGTCAAAAGGAAGTAACTGAGACATCTGAATGAGGCATGGTGCGTGGAACTAGAACAGTCTACCAATAAAGTATTCAGTTCGGATTTCCAATCACCTGAAAAAGGCCGGGCGTATAACGTTGTGTATATGGCAAAAAAGATGAGGAAAATAGTCCGAACAATGTAAATAATTAAAATACCTCATCTTAAGAAGAAAATGTCAAATTTAACCGTCAGGCCACGTGTGCTGTTATTTTTCTTGGCTATTTATATATATACGGGTCAAGTTACCGTTAGAAAAACAAAGATAATCAACCCAAATAAACACAAATTAAAATCTGTTCCCGCCAAAATAATAGTTAGAATAAACTACAACAATTAACCCCAGAATTGAATAAATAGCTTTAATTAAATTCTCAAACCAAAACAAAACTATTAAATAAGTGATATAAACAAATTTTTACTACGTTAATAAAAACACCAATTAAAAAAATAAATAAATAAATAAAATAAGAAACAAAAAATAAATAAAAACAAGCAAAATAATTTAACCCAAATAAATAAATAAACGACTTCCGGTAAAATAACCACCATAATAGACTACCCACAATGCACCACTGACCCGTATATATATAAATAGCCGAGAAAAATAACACCATACGTGGCCTGACGATTGCATATAGCATGAAACAGACTGTCGCATCTAAGTGTTGACTTCTATGCTCACTTATATATATATATATATATATATATATATATATATATATATATATATATATATATAAAGCGCATACAAAAATCTAGCGACGCATTTGGAAAAATGAATAAACGTCAGAACGGAATTTCAGCGAGTACAAAGGTAAAGGTCAATCGTGCACGTGCGCTTACAGCACTTCTTCATGCGTACGCGACGTGGGTGGTTTACTGCAAACAAATGAAAAGGCTTGAGAGATTCCGCTAGTATTGCTTACGTCGTATCCTTGTTTCTTAGCGATGTACACGTGCTAGAGAGGAGCGGCTGTGATAGTATTGGGTCCCAAACGATATGGAGTAATGGCCGTTACTTGGACACGAGTTGGCAACCACCATATATATATATATATATATGCGACTTGCTACTAAGACAAGAATATATCGTTGTGTCATCAGCATAATTATCTAGTTGGGAACCATTGACACATGGGCGGTCGACCTACAGAAACAAAAGCCATAATGTTTGTTCGAAAGAAAAGCGTATGAAGTGTGATGCTTAAGCAATTCTGCATTGATTAGAGCTTGTAGTAATTTGCCAAAAACAGGCAAAAGACTAATAGGGTGAGAATTCAAGGAATCAGAAGGTTCACCAGAATTCTTAAAGACAGGAAC
Organism: Acanthosepion lycidas; assembly: GCA_963932145.1. Taxonomy (NCBI): domain Eukaryota; kingdom Metazoa; phylum Mollusca; class Cephalopoda; order Sepiida; family Sepiidae; genus Acanthosepion; species Acanthosepion lycidas. Next base: position 66,791,590 of record OZ010612.1, read on the forward strand.
TGTAGAAAAGGATTTCCGACAAGCTGGAAAGCAAGAAACAGCAAGTCATTTGGAGATAATAGAAGCCAGTTCAAGAGAACATTTCCTTAGGAAAATTGCGGAAAATACCGTCAAGCCTGCAAACCTCTTGAAGGATCTAGTCTGGAAATATAAGCATGTTACTCAATATTGATTTCGTTCTAGGGTAAATTCAGGCAAAGATACTCCTGACGAGTCAAGAGTGGAGTTCAAAGAGAATTTCCGTATGAAGTGAGATGCTTAAGTAGTTCGGAAATGATTAGTATCAAGCCAAAAAAAAAAAAAAAAAAAAAACAGGCAAAAGTCTAATAGCATAATAATTCAAGGTGTCAGAAAATTCGCCAGTGTTCTGAAAGACAGGAACTACAGAAGATGAGTTCCATCAACCGGGAAAACAAAAAAATAGCAAGACATTTTTTGCAGCGTTTGGAGTTAGAGCTAGAGCTAATTCCGAATCAGACTTTTTCTTAGGAAAATTGTAGGAATGCCGTCAAGCCTTGTGAAGAATATAGTAGAAAGCATACAGATGTAGGTATATGCATATATATATATGTCAAATACATACCTTGCAACCTGTTGTGGCGTACTCCCTCTAATGAGACTATAGTGGACTCTTCCACTTACTATAAAGTTACTAGGAAAAGTAGGGGCAGCGATATAGACTGAACGCTGGTCAACCAACACACACCCAAGTCGTGTAACACTCTCCTATTGTATTTACTGTTCAATATACTATTTATCTGCAACCTCTTGTTTTGTTATTCTTTACCATTTACTTGGTCACAACACTACCTGAGGTCCTTCTCCAAAGCAGTACCTCCTCATCACACTGGGATCATTTCTGAGCCACGCAGGAATATGAATTTGTTTAATTTTATTTCTCCGATGGACGAGTGGGGTTCATCGTTGAAAAAGTACCGTATATAATAGCATTATTTAAATAACGTGACGTTGATTTGCTTCGAGTAGTGTCGAACATGCCTCGTTTACCATAACAAATCAAAATCAAAAGAACAGCTTGCCA
>OZ010612.1:66795131-66812631 GCA_963932145.1 Acanthosepion lycidas
GACATTTTTATGTTTATACATTATTTTTATAGACACAAATATTTAAGTAAATTCTCTGTTTATAATAAACAGTATTAACAACATCTTAACGGCCTGAAAGTCATAGAAAATATGTGTCCTCTGACAGGAATAGAACCCGTATCCATCACGGAACCGGCATACATCCTGACGTGCTGTACCAGTTTAGCTACAGAGGAGCGTCTGACTAGCAAAGTCGATTTTGCTGCTTTTAAATTACAAATTTACATGATTTTCCTCGAACGTTCATATCTGCTCGAAACGTATCTAAAAGCAAACAAATGACGTCACACACTACAAAATAGACAAAGTGCGACATTTTAATATATGTTTTTCTTATAGATAAATATAAATAAGGTATAACAATAAAATATATTGAAATAATTACTTTGAGCTTAGCGTAAACCATTCCGATTGGTTGATCTGAATATAAACAAAAAAAAAACCTTGCTACTATGCCATCTCTTCTCTTTCTTACTCTCTTCCTTATTCTTCCATTTCTCTTGAAAAGATAGCGTATCTTGTGTCTTTTCATCTTAGTCTCATGTAATGAGAGAGTATGTTGTTTTTAAATCTCAATAAATTGTCTACTCACCAGATATTTACTAACGCCTAATGAGACGTGTTAATACACATCGGAAAATGACTGCATTTGTGTAGCGTTTTTACATGTTTTTGGTGTAATTATGCTAAAATAAAGTATATATATTTCTGTGTGTGTGTGTGTGTGCGCGCGCGCGCGTGCGTGTATGTGTATGTGTGTGTAAGGGCTGCGGCAACATCTCCGATAACTGCGGAATCGGAGAGCCGAATTCGAATTCCAGTCGAATCCATTACATTCACTTACGTGCTAATACCCTTGGGAAAGGTGTGAATCCTCTTCTAGATTTTCCCGGAGGAGTAATGGATAGAGGCTCGGATTGAGGAATTGGAGAGCCGAGTTCGAATTCCAGTCGAATCCATTACATTCACTTACGTGCTAATACCCTTGGGAAAGGTATGAATCCTCTTCTAGATTTTCCCGAAGGAGTAAAGGATAGCGGCTCTGATTGAGGAATCGGAGAGCCGAGTTCGAATTCCAGTCGAATCCATTACATTCACTTACGTGCTAATATCCTTGGGAAAGGTATGAATCCTCTTCTAGATTTTCCCGAAGGAGTAAAGGATAGCGGCTCTGATTGAGGAATCGGAGAGCCGAGTTCGAATTCCAGTCGAATCCATTACATTCACTTACGTGCTAATACCCTTGGGAAAGGTGTGAATCCTCTTCTAGATTTTCCCGGAGGAGTAATGGAGAGAGGCTCGGATTGAGGAATTGGAGAGCCGAGTTCGAATTCCAGTCGAATCCATTACATTCACTTACGTGCTAATACCCTTGGGAAAGGTATGAATCCTCTTCAAGATTTTCCCGGAGGAGTAATGGATAGAGGCTCGGATTGAGGAATCGGAGAGCCGAATTCGAATTCCAGTCGAATCCATGACATTCACTTACGTGCTAATATCCTTGGGAAAGGTATGAATCCTCTTCTAGATTTTCCCGAAGGAGTAAAGGATAGCGGCTCTGATTGAGGAATCGGAGAGCCGAGTTCGAATTCCAGTCGAATCCATTACATTCACTTACGTGCTAATACCCTTGGGAAAGGTGTGAATCCTCTTCTAGATTTTCCCGAAGGAGTAATGGATAGAGGCTCGGATTGAGGAATTGGAGAGCCGAGTTCGAATTCCAGTCGAATCCATTACATTCACTTACGTGCTAATACCCTTGGGAAAGGTATGAATCCTCTTCAAGATTTTCCCGGAGGAGTAATGGATAGAGGCTCGGATTGAGGAATCGGAGAGCCGAATTCGAATTCCAGTCGAATCCATGACATTCACTTACGTGCTAATATCCTTGGGAAAGGTATGAATCCTCTTCTAGATTTTCCCGAAGGAGTAAAGGATAGCGGCTCTGATTGAGGAATCGGAGAGCCGAGTTCGAATTCCAGTCAAATCCATTACATTCACTTACGTGCTAATAACCTTGGGAAAGGTATGAATCCTCTTGTAGATTTTCCCGGAGGAGTAAAGGATAGCGGCTCTGATTGAGGAATCGGAGAGCCGAGTTCGAATTCCAGTCGAATCCATTACATTCACTTACGTGCTAATACCTTTGGGAAAGGTATGAATCCTCTTTTAGATTTTCCCGGAGGAGTAATAGATAGCGATTCGGATTGAGAAATCGAAGTTCCGAGTTCGAATTCCAGTCGAATCCATTACATTCACTTACGTGCTAATACCCTTGGGAAAGGTGTGAATCCTATTCTCCCTCCAGCTGTGGGCAAATAGCAGGACAGACTGGGTTCTATAACCTAATCGGTCTAGGAGAAGGAACAACTCTGAATTCAAAACTGTCCTGGAGAGGGTTGGACTCCATAGGCTGAGCTCCGTCCGGCTATCTTGCTCAAGAATAGTTCCACTTCTACTGTGTCTGCAGTACACGTGGTACCACTTATCATGGATTAAAAAAAAAAAAACATCAGTAGTACATCAATGACGTAATCAGTTTCAAACTTGATATTTATAAATAAAAACAAGGTACTGATAACTCTTTAAACTCTGGGATCGCTTTGCTAATGTATTTTTATTATGGACTGGGTCCCACTCCTAGAATGATTTTAAAAAATCAATATTTTTCAAAGTTGCGACTTGAATAAGTTTTAATGAATGTTACTCTACAAAAATTATTCCCTAGAAAAATTTACCTAATTTTTTTTTAAAAATACGTCAAAAAACGACATTATTACGTCATTATTTTTGCACCAACCTAATATATATATATATATATATATATATATATATATATATATATATATAAATTCATAAATTAATTTTAAATATTAAAATAGATGTTATTGTTATTTATTTTTTTTTAATATTGTGAAATACAATTAGTCGGGTGAATAAACTATTAAAATTTTAAATATTTCTTTATGTCCTAGATAATTATGTTAATTACAATAATAGTTATATTTAGTCCTGAAACTATTTACTTAAAATTAAACATTTAAGTTAATAACAAAATTTTTTTCAGACATCGAATTTTCTATCAAACATTGTAAACTATCTTTTACATAATTTTGTTAAAACAAAATTATAACAACTCCATCTCTCTTTCCCCCCCCTATCTCTCTCTTTACCGTAAGACTCACTTGTATACATTTTCTACAATTCATTTCCGTTTTATTAACCATCTAAAGAGGTCAAGTTTTCTGTCACTCCTCCTACTCCAATATAAAACATACTTAAGAGAGATATAAAATTAACCCCTCCCTATACTTTATATTGTCTGTTTAACTACCACTCTCAACCCCCTCTATTAAATTACAAAAATTACACTACCCACCAATTTCTAATCCCATTTTTCCTCTCAATTCGTTGTTGGAAGTTTTACCTGATGATCCTGAATCCTTAAAAAAAGATTTAGGTGAAATAAATTATCGTAATGGTACCTTAAAGTGGTTTGTTTTTCATTACATATTAGCTCTGTCCTCACATTGAGCTCTCAGGATTTCATCCTCTTTGGATTTACCAATTCGGTTTACCAAGTTCCTTATAACTTAACTATATATATATATATATATATATATATATATATATATATATAGAGAGAGAGAGAGAGAGAGATAGATAGATATATAGATATATAGATACTACAATTCAAAACTGTGAGCCCAATCCCTGGTAATTTTTAGGTTGGCACTAAAAGTAGTTGTTTTCTATTTTAAATAAGAGAACATTATAAAACATGGTTAAAAATAAGTGAGACATGATTTTTTTTTTATTAGAAATTTTATTATGAGAAAAAGAAAAAAAAAAGCATTTTATGATTAAATTTTGCTCTCGACAAAATATCCTCCTTTAGCCCTGATTACTCCAGAACACATTTTTGGCATTTGTTGAAAAACTTTCTCAAAGTATAAGTTTGATAATTGATTCCATTTTTTTCAATGACTCTGAGAGCTCCGTTTTATTTTGGAATGAAAATGTTTTACTCTCCTGTCAAGTTCATCCCACGCTAATTCTGTGGGTGGGTTCAAACATTTGAACAGTAGTGTATATCTAGGAATAAGGGCAAAAGGAAAACTATCATCTACCAACGCGTTTCGTCCTCTAAGCTCATAATATTCTTACGGTTAATTATGAAAGTAAAGGTAACCTATGGAGGTCCCTAAGTGATGCAATTTCATGTCTAATAAATTAAAGGTGGGCAAATGTTTTTCATGTTGTTAAATGTTTTTATCTTCTTATGTGTTTATATTTATTTATTTATTTATTTTAATTATTATTATTTTAAATTAAATTGATAATTTTTTTTTAAATAATAAATTTTAATAAATAAATATTTTAAATAATTTTTTTAAATTTGTTGCAGCATACCTACGGACAATAGTAGGTATGTTCAGATTTACATAAATATAGTAGTAAATACTGTATGTTGGTCTGCAGTTGGAGATTTGTCTTCAGCTGTGCTGGACAAACTCTTTGCCTCCGGGCAGAGAGGATCCTCCGACGAGGTTATGTCAGAGGGTAGAGTCTCGTCACGGGAAACAGCTACCCAACTCCGTTTTATACGGGGTCTACGGGTAATTTTTGGCAAAGCCTAAGGGCTTGGATACCCTACATTAAATTCGGCCTTGTTCCACATCTGACCGCGTGGTGCGGTTGGTAGATATCCTGCAATTGAAGATTCATCTCCAGCTGTGCTGTTCAAACTCTCTGCCTCCGGACAGAAAGGATTCCCAGACGAGGGTATGTTGAAGAGCAGAGTCTAGTTTCGGGAAACAGATACCTGACCCCGTTTTATACGGGGTTTACGTAGAATTTTGTGCCGAATCTACTCGGATACCCCACATTAAACTCAACCTTGTGCCACATCTGACCGCGTAAGGTGGCTGGTAGATATCCTGCAGCTGGAGATTCATTATGGAAATCACTTGACTCACTTCTATGCAGCGTTGGCGAATCTTACATGTATTGTTCGTGTCTTAAGTATTATCGTTCATTACTAAGTGTAGTGTAATGGATAGCGGCTCAGTTTGCGGAATCGGAGAGCCGAGTTCGAATTCCAGTCGAATCCATTACATTCACTTACGTGCTAATACCCTTGAGAAAGGTATGAATTCTCTTCTTCCCCCAGGTATAGTTAAATAGCAGGACAGACCGGGTTGTATAGCCTTGGATGGCAACTGGTATACCGCTGAAATGGCAACCTATTGCGCGGAAAAATCTGCCTCGTCAGTCATGTATCGAAAGATACATGATCGCTTAATCGTGTATCATGCATTGTTAAAATTTTTGGGTACTATGTACTAGTGAGCCAACCAAAATGAGCTGACTCATTTTATAGTTCACCAATAGAAGGGTTGACCAATCAGAAAGATCAAAATATTCAATCCGACGTGTATAAAGGCAGCCATGTTGTTTTTTCTCCCAAAATATCTTCACTGCCAACCTCTGATATCGAAGACTTAAAGAATTACTTAACAGCTGCTACTTTCTCCGAATCTTCACTGCCAACCTCTGATATTGAACTCTTTACGGACTTCACTGGATTCTTTATTCAAAGACTACGGCACACATGGCTAACATGCATGGCATATAACTGACTGAACAACCTTATTCAATTCAGTAACCTTCCCTGGGTTACAATATAAATGATAGATGATTTCTAGTTAACCGTTTTCTTTTAATTTTCTAAAACTTTTTTGGTGATTTATATTGGCTTAGGAAAGAAGTATTTCGTTTAAGAAAGGAGATATTCCAAAAAAAATCTGACGGGTAGTTTAGTATTTTGGCAATACTCGATATCGGAACTCTGAAGAACTTCTCGTCTAGGTAAGTTTTTTTTTTCTTTTAATAAGTGTGTCATTATTTAGATACTAGCAGTATGGCACGGCGTTGGCCGTGCTTGAGTCAAAAATCGTACGACTCATACAGCAATCGCTATCACTTGACTTAAAATATTTTTGTCCTTCCTTGCCTTTAAAGGGGAGTCCTTTGCCGTGCTGATGTTGCTACATGCCTTACTTCTTGCCTATCTCACACTGCGATTTTTTTCTAAGCTCTATACTAAACATTAAATCTGTTACGAAAAAAGAACTAAACAAAATGAACACAAAACGATCAGCTTTCAAAAGGAATCGTAACTGGAAAAACCGAATGAAAAAAGAATGTTAACAACAAATACTTTTTCACACCCAACCCAGTTCTGCGGAATCAGAATCAACGTTGAGTTTAAGCAAGCGAATGAGCCAATTAGAGTAAAGTGCTATGCAGTTTTAAATTTTTCCCACTTGTGACGAATGCAGCTATCGATTTTTTTTTGCATGCTAGTTAACATTCGTGTCAGTCAACTGTTGGCTCTCACGCTGGCCAATAGAATCTTCCTGCCTATTCGTGGCAGCCAGCTATAGGCTCTCACTCTGGCCAATAGAAAATGGCCGCAAGCTACATGAAAACTACCGTAGAAGCATGAAACAATCGATTATTTCCACTATCGATGAGAGTTGGAAAATGCATCGTCGGTCTTGGCCTTTCCACTAACTTGGAGCATGTGCATGCAAATTTTGGTGCAAATCCGTCGAAAATTGCGGCCGTGCATTCGTTATACACACACACACACACATCCTGCCTTTTATAGATAGATATAATTGTGGTTGAATTTATGTCTATGTATAATTAATGCATTTGAGAAATTGCTGTGAATAAAATCTTTTTTGTGTTCATAGACAGGTTTTTTTAAATTTCTGCAAATTTCCTAACATATTGTAACGAAGTGCTTCATTGGTTAAGAAGCGTTTTTCTTTATTTTTTTCTCTTTATTCATATTATCAACATATTTTATTCATATTCGAATTTTCACACACACACACACACACACACAAATATGTACATATTGAAACTTCGAAAGGACGCATCGTCTCCCCTTAAATTCGGAACGCCACAAATACTAACGTTTCTTTAACAAGTCGAATGCACATGAAACATGACTAACCAATGAGAATCAAACAACACAAAAGTAAAAATACCAGAATTTTTCATTTTTTTTCTGTATATTTCATTCTCTGATAAATTAAATCATTAGATTTATAAACGTTTCCTATTTTTCTTTATCTTATCATATATATATATATATATATATATATATATATATATATATATATATATATATATATATGTAAAGTTCAGAAGTTTCAGGCCCTCTGATAATTTTTTTAAACTGACCCCAAAAGTAGTAGTTTAGTTCTTTAAATACGAGAAAATTATTATACTTGTTTAAAAACAAACGAGACATAAATCTATTATGACAAAAAGAAAAAAGCATTTTATGATTAAATTTTTCTCTCCTTTCGCACCACAAATTTTGGGAATTCGTTGCAAAAGTTTGATAACAGATTTCATTCTTTTTTTTCATTGATTCTTGGAGCTTTTTTAATTTTTTTTTTTTTTTTCATTCATCTGATATCTAAATCTGTGGGTGGCTTCAAACTTTTGAACTGTAGTGTGCATATATATATATATATATATATATATATATATATATATATATATATATATATATACATACATATATATATATATATATACATACATATATATATATATATATGTATATAAGTTTCATTAAAGACGACAAACAAGTTATAAAGTTTACGCTTTTTTTTTTTTTTCTTCTATTCGAATATTTGTTTTCTTTTCGACACACACTGTCACCAAAAAAGAAAATACTTGTTCGAACACATGAGAAATTAAATACAGTGTAACCCGGATATAAGAGACCCTGATATAAGAGAAACCCGGATACAAGATAGATTTTCTCTGGTCCCAAATTAGAGCCATACTTACCTAAACAAAATAGACCAAACCCGGATATAAGAGAAACCCGGATATGAGAGACTTCTGCTCCGGTCCCGACAACTCTTAAATCCGGGTTACACTGTAAAAAGCTTAACCGTAATACCTTGTCTGTCTAAGCATATAAATAAAGCATTGCTGCCTAAATACACAATATATATATATATATATATTTATATATATATATATATATATATATATATATATATATATATATATATATATATATATATATATACGCGCAGCGTAGCGTCTATCGAGACGGAAAGAGTTGGTACTCTAGAAATTAAATTACAAACGAGAGCTTTGTAAACAGTTTAACGAGAGGGCACACTGGCCTCTTGATTCTTGGTTGACAAGAGAAGAAAATATTTGAATTCAAATTGGCTGGTTGCAGGACAAGCAACTCCATCCCATAGCATTTTGCCCATTTCATATCTGGGTCAGAGAGTTCGTTGAGGAGCAATCAGCAGTTCTCGATTATCGTTTTCGGCTTCAATGCTGACATGGTCACGTGCCGTCGAATGAAAGAAAGTCAATTAAAAGAGTCGGCAACACACAATTAATTCTTAGAGTTACGAAGCAGAGGAGCCATTAACGAAATTAGTTCATCGTCTCTTGTTTTTTTGTTTGTTTTTTTTAATTGCGTGTGAACATGTAACCTTTCTAAAAACGCAGACTATTATTATTTTTTTTTTGTGGGGTGGGGTGTTCAACCAATATTGCCCGCTTATCCCCTGTCAAAATTCTGGAAGCGAACTGTGGGACATTGTGAAATTATGTCCTCAAATCGTGTCACATATTCAAGCGAGCGTCCTTTCTACGGCTTCATTACGTACCTGACTCACTTTGCAATGCTCTTCATTACAAGAGCCATAGCAGACAAAAAAAAAAAAAAATGGCATACCGCTACTTAGTCCTGATTTTTCAATCTTGATAGAATTCAAAAAGATCTACACTGTCTTATGCTCTTTGCTTTATATTTTTGCAGATGAAACTTGACTGGAAAGCATGAAACTGAGACAGAGTTCCACAAGCGATAAAAAAGAAACTGTTAGCATAGAACTTACGGTTATATTTCGCTAATTAAACTTTTAATTCACAAAGTCTAGATATCATAGCGAAAGTTCACCGGAACAATTACTATGAAAGTATTTATTAAAAATGCAGAGGGAAGCTTCATTACGGTCGTGGGAAAGGGACTGAAGACGAGATGCCAGGTCAAGACCAATAATATTGCAGATTCTTCTTTGGATTTCATCAAGAATTTTTTAAATATATTATAGGAGCACCAGACTGGATGTGACAGCAATATTCTGAACATGGACGAATTGTAGACTTATAAATATGTAAGATAGATTCTGGGTGAAATTGGTGAGACGTTTCACCATTTTCAAGAACCTGAAATGATAAGAACACGTTTAACTGCCGGACTAGGACAGACATGGGCAACATTTTTCGAAGAGTGGACAGATTGAGGTACAATACATCATAAGGCGGGCAGCATGAGGTACAGTACATTAATACGCGGGCAGCATGAGGTATAATACATCATAAGGCAGCTCGCATGAGGTACAGTAGATCGTAAGGCGGACAGCATGAGGTATAATACATCATAAGGCAGCTCGCATGAGGTACAGTAGATCGTAAGGGGGGCAGCAGGAGGTAGAGTACATTCTAAGGCAGCACGCATGAGGTGCAGTACATCATAAGGCGGGCAGCATAAGGTACACTACATAATAAGGCCGCTCGCATGAGGTACAGTACACCATAAGGCGGGCAGCATGAGGTACGCTGCATCATAAGGCAGCTCGCATGAGGTACAGTACATCATAAGGCGGGCAGCATAAAGTACACTACATCATAAGGCAGCTCGCATGAGGTACACCACATTATAAGGCAGCTCAGCATAAGGTACACTACATCATAAGGCAGCTCGCATGAGGTACAGTACATCATAAGGCGGGCAGCATGAGGTACAGTACATCATATGGCAGCTCGCATGAGGTACAGTACACCATAAGGCGTGCAGCATAAGGTACATTATGTCATAAGTCAGCTCGCATGAGGTACAGTACACCATAAGGCGGGCAGCATGAGGTACGCTGCATCATAAGGCAGCTCGCATGAGGTACAGTACATCATAAGTCGGGCAGCATAAAGTACACTACATCATAAGGCAGCTCGCATGAGGTACACCACATTATAAGGGAGCTCAGCATAAGGTACACTATATCATAAGGCAGCTCGCATGAGGTACACTACATCACAAGGCGGGAAGCTTGAGGTACGCTGCATCATATGGCAGCTCGCATGAGGTACAGTACATCATAAGGCGGGCAGCATGAGGTACAGTACATCATAAGGCAGCTCGCATGAGGTACAGTACACCATAAGGCGGGCAGCATGAGGTACGCTGCATCATAAGGCAGCTCGCATGAGGTACAGTACATCATAAGGCGGGCAGCATAAAGTACACTACATCATAAGGCAGCTCGCATGAGGTACACCACATTATAAGGCAGCTCAGCATAAGGTACACTATATCATAAGGCAGCTCGCATGAGGTACACTACATCACAAGGCGGGCAGCTTGAGGTACGCTGCATCATAAGGCAGCTCGCATGAGGTACAGTACATCATAAGGCGGGCAGCATAAGGTACACTACATCATAAGGCGGGCAGTTTAAGGTACACTACATCATACGATGGATCGCACTACTAAAAGAATTGAGGTATTTTTTTTATTAACCTTATAGCAGCCATTTTCAAAGCAAATGCATCTGTTTTAGAAATACTGAACCGGCGACCCCTCTGACCCTTCCAACTACCGTCCTATCAGTCTCCTTCCCCTCTTCGGCAAAGTCTTCGAACCCCTAATCAATACCGGGGTGGTTAACCACCTCACATCCCATAATCTGCTCTCAGACAAGCAATATGGTTTCCCCTTTGCCCGATCTACAGCCGATGTGCTTACGGCCATCAATGAAACAGTCTACCGAGCTCTTCAAAATAACGGGGAAGCCCGAGCCGTGGCACTAGCATTTGATAGGGTTTGGCATGCCGGCCTTCTTCGCAAGTTCCAGGGTTATGGCATTACGGGTCGATTATATAACTTAATACGATCATTCCTGTCAAACCGTAAATTGAAGGTCGTTCTCAATGGATTCTCCTCCAGTTCCTATCCCACGAACGCAGGTGTTCCTCAAGGCTCCATCCTAGGCCCCACTCTATTCCTTATCTACATAAATGACCTTCCTGACGCAATAACTTCCCAAGTTGGCATCTACGCGGATGACACCACAATTTATTCCTGCCTCAAAAACAAATCTAGTCTCGCTGACGAAACTCGCCTGGCCGTGCGTCTCGAAAAGGACCTCCAATCGATTGTGAACTGGGGCATGAATTGGCTGGTCAACTTCAACGCTTCTAAGACAAAACTGCTCTCTATTAATTACCACAGAGATCCTTTCCTTCCCTCCATTAGAATGTCTGACGCTCAACTTTTCGAGAGCAACTTTTTGCGGCTTCTCGGTCTCACGTTGACTGCTGACCTGAGATGGAATAAATACATTGAATCAATTGCCTCGTCCACTGCAAGGAAAGTTGGCTCCCTGAGCCGCGCCAGGAAGTTTTTCTCCCCGGAGTCGATACTGCAGATCTACAAATCAACAATTCGCCCTTGCATGGAGTATTGCTGCCATGTATGGTCTGGTGGCCCTTCTGTTTGCCTCGGGGTTCTTGATAGGCTCCAGAGGCGGATATGCAATGTAGTTGGCCCTGCCCTGGCGTCTCGTCTACAGTCACTTTCTCACAGACGCGCCGTCGCCTCCCTCTGTCTGTTCTACAAATACTTTAATGGAAATTGCTCCGAGGAGCTGCATTCGCTGGTTCCCAGACGTCATGAGTTCCAGCGCCTTACGAGGCTGGCATTCCGCTCTCATCCCTTCACTGTCGAAACTCCTAAATGTAGCCGTCTCTTCTACTCTAATAGCTTCATGTCTCGCACCTCTCGCCTGTGGAACTCCCTTCCCTTTTCCTGTTTCCCTGTGAGCTATAATCTCCAGCTATTCAAGTGTAATGTCAATCGACATCTCCAGTTGCCTTGATCTATACACTACCCTCATCCTTTCTTCTATCACTCCTATCTGATCTTCCTCTAAATTTTCTGTAACCCCTTGCGTCCTAGTGGCTCCCCGCCTTGCTTGGGGTGAAATGCTTAAAAAAAATTTTTTTAAAAAAGTTGTTTTTTTTATGTTTGGAAAGAAGATTGTTTTTATGTGTATTTACCGGCGCGCTCACCTTGCAACCAAATGTGAGATAAATTCCCTTGGCACTTCCCCTTTTGAGGACGCTCAAGACGCTGAACAATAATCTCAGCACCCGAAAACCAATAAAAGCAAGACAAATAAAGTTTTAAAAATAATTAATGTTTGCGAGATGTTCTACTAGGTTGACCAGAAAATCCTGACTCAGTTCAGAAGCGGAAAGTAAACAACAAATATTGATCTCTGTCTGGTGGAATTTCCAAGGAGTACTGCATTTTGAGCTTGTTCCACACGGTCGCGCCATCAACGCTAGAGTGTATTGCTAGCAGTTAGACCATGTGTATGACGAATTAAAGGAGTATCCTGCTTTGGTCAGTCGAGGTCGGGCTTTGTTTCAGCAAGACAATGCGAGGCCACGCACTTCCAGGTTGACTAAGGAGTTTAAACAGATGGACGGTGTTGAAATTCTTTCACATCCACCATTTAGTTCCGATGCTGCTCCGAGTGATTATGGCGTATTCTGCTCAATAGCACACTTCCTCCGCGACCAGCGATTCAACACTTTTACAGCTTTTTGATTCAAAGCCAACGAACTGGAATCTGAGACAGATTCGGATGCTGGCTGATCGCTCGCAGAAGATCGTCAAGAATGACTTTATTTTGAAGAATAAATATTGGTGTTTCTCCATAAAATATTCTTGTTTTCTTTCCTATATGAGTAAGGGCTTTCTGGTCAAACTTGTATTTGACAATATTCAATTTTGCAATTGAGTCGGACGAATATCCAGTCCTTAAATATCCCAATAACCTACAGTGGTGCGTACACAATTTCATTATAACTTTTAAAACGGTCATTTTAAAAGTATATATTCAGAAAATATGCAGAAATACATAAAAACAAAGTGGTAGGAAGAGTAAGGATGAGAAAAAGCCGCCGTAAAATGGTGACTCGAAAACTATAACTAATAACACAATAAACAGTAGCAAAATAACCACTCTATTATCTGTGATGACATTCAAGTATGTACAATAAAACATTTAATTCTGGAAAAAAAAAATCCTCCTTAATTCATCTATACAATAAATGCAAATATCAGTGTATCACTGTCAGATTTTTCAAACATATACCATTCTAGAATCAGGTTGACGCCATGATCGAATTAAAAAAACATCCCGGATCGGTACCGGACGCGCAAACCTGAAATTTTGGATTTCAAAATATTCATTACTGCAATTTTTTCGGATTCCGTCATCTTGGCTCCTACTGATAAAAGCAATTAAAGGGACACATCTTTCAATAGCCTCATGTTCAAATAAAAAAAATAAATTTCTCAAACTATAGTATTTCAAAATAAAATTACCTGTACACTATTTAGATTATTCGGACTATTTTCCTCATCTTTGTCGCCATATTTATAACAACGTTTCGGCCCTTCGGTATCTGTCTATATTTCTGAGATGAGGTATTGTGTACACTATTTACATTATTCGAACTATTGTCCTCATCTTTGTCGCCATATTTATTACAACGTTTCGGCCTTTCAGCATCTGTCTATATTTCTGAGATGAGGTATTATGTACACTATTTACATTATTCGGACTATTGTCCTCATCTTTGTTGCCATATTTATTACAACGTTTCGGCACTTCAGTATCTGTCTATATTTCTGAGATGAGGTATTATGTACATTATTTACATTATTCGGACTATTGTCCTCATCTTTGTCGCCATATTTATTACAACGTTTCGGCCTTTCAGTATCTGTCTATATTTCTGAGATGAGGTATTATGTACATTATTTACATTATTCGGACTATTGTCCTCATCTTTGTTGCCATATTTATTACAACGTTTCGGCCTTTCGGTATCTGTCTATATTTCTGAGATGAGGTATTATGTACATTATTTACATTATTCGGACTATTGTCCTCATCTTTGTCGCCATATTTATTACAACGTTTCGGCCTTTCAGTATCTGTCTATATTTCTGAGATGAGGCATTATGTACACTATTTACATTATTCGGACTATTGTCCTCATCTTTGTCGCCATATTTATTACAACGTTTCGGCCTTTCAGTATCTGTCTATATTTCTGAGATGAGGTATTATGTACACTATTTACATTATTCGGACTATTTTCCTCATCTTTGTCGCCATATTTATAACAACGTTTCGGCCCTTCGGTATCTGTCTATATTTCTGAGATGAGGTATTATGTACACTATTTACATTATTCGAACTATTGTCCTCATCTTTGTCGCCATATTTATTACAACGTTTCGGCCTTTCAGCATCTGTCTATATTTCTGAGATGAGGTATTATGTACACTATTTACATTATTCGGACTATTGTCCTCATCTTTGTTGCCATATTTATTACAACGTTTCGGCACTTCAGTATCTGTCTATATTTCTGAGATGAGGTATTATGTACATTATTTACATTATTCGGACTATTGTCCTCATCTTTGTCGCCATATTTATTACAACGTTTCGGCCTTTCAGTATCTGTCTATATTTCTGAGATGAGGTATTATGTACATTATTTACATTATTCGGACTATTGTCCTCATCTTTGTTGCCATATTTATTACAACGTTTTCGGTCGAGGTTTGAGGTTTTGATGGATAATATGGCAGAAATTTTCAAAAAATATTTACATAAGAATCGCTGTGCTACGAAGTCATATTAACCATTTTCTCACAGACGAAACATCGCAAAACTCTCCCTGCTCTATCGCTATTTCCATGAGAAGTCCGCAGACAAACTACATTCCTTAGTTCCACCAGTTCTAAATTTTACAGCTAAGACCCGCCATGGCGCGCACATTGTAGCGAACCACCCTCATTACCTTCCAGTTCCATTGGCGAGTTCCACTCGAACAGCTACTTCCCATGAACCTTTGAGGAACCGACTCCCAAAAGGATACGTCCCGGATAATTAAAATCTTATTCTGTTCAAGTCTAGGGCTAACCGTTATTTTTTTCACATGTCCGCATAAACCGTGCTTCTTAAACTTTAAGCCTCTACCTCTAGTGGCTCTCGGGCCTTGTACAAAATGAACAACAATTAAAAAAGACAAAAAATCTACGAAATTTCTGAGTAAATAAAAAAGTAAACATTTTATTACACACACGCATCCAAAACACACACACACACACATATATATATATATATATATATATATATATATATATATATAGAGAGAGAGAGAGAGAGAGAGGGACAGAGAGACAAACAGACAGAGAGACAGAGAGAGATTTCAAGAACGGATATATAAATAGACTTACATGTAGGTATGTAGGGACTGGCGTAGATACGAACAGACTGTTAGATAGATAGATAGATAGATAGATAGATACTAAATGAAACAATAAGCTAAAACCTGAAGGATAAGTTTACTGTAATAATTGTCACAAAAATACACAGGAGAAACCTCAAGGAATCTAAATAAAAGATTATATGAACACAAAAGGGACATTTTACATGACATAAAAAATGCTGCCTCTGATTAAACGTAAAAACAATTCTGTACGATGTAAATGTCTAGAGAGTACTTTGATTGCAAGGTCATCCACAGTAAATTTGCGCCAGGGGCTCTTACAACATTTCACCATTTCTGGCAGATTTTCTATTATCACAATATCTAGAAACAAAAGTGATGGAAAGAAAAAAAAATCTAAATAAAATTGGCTAGATTAAAAAAAAAATTAAATTTAAATTTAAAATTTTCAGCATCCCTCGTTCGTGCGCATGCGTAGTTGCACCAACTCTTCGTCCGATGACGACCTAAAGTAGAAAACACGTCACATGAAATCTTTTTTCTATTTCATACATTTTTCCCCAATATTCTTCTCTCGGCATATAAAAATATATATCGTTATGTATATATCCTTATCTATCTATCTATCTATCTATCTATCTATCTATCTATCTATCTATCTATCTATCTATCTATCTATCTATCTCAGTCTGATCCTCATCTATCTATCTATCTATCTATCTATCTATCTATCTATCTATTCATGTCAGTCTGTCCATTATCTATCTATCTATCTATCTATCTATCTATATCTATCTATCTATTCATGTCATCCTGTCCATTATCTATCTATCTATCTATCTATCTATCTATCTATCTATCTATCTATCTATTCATGTCAGCCTGTCCATTATCTATCTATCTATCTATCTATCTATCTATCTATCTATCTATCTATCTATTCATGTCAGCCTGTCCATTATCTATCTATCTATCTATCTATCTATCTATCTATCTATCTATCTATCTATCTATCTATTCATGTCAGCCTGTCCATTATCTATCTATCTATCTATCTATCTATCTATCTATCTATCTATCTATCTATCTATCTATCTATTCATGTCATCCTGTCCATTATCTATCTATCTATCTATCTATCTATCTATCTATCTATCTATCTATCTATCTATCTATCTATCTATTCATGTCAGCCTGTCCATTATCTATCTATCTATCTATCTATCTATCTATCTATCTATCTATCTATCTATCTATCTATCTATCTATCTATTCATGTCAGCCTGTCCATTATCTATCTATCTATCTATCTATCTATCTATCTATCTATCTATCTATCTCGGTCTGTTTCTATCTATCTATCTATCTATCTATCTCGGTATGTTTCTATCTATCTATCTATCTATCTATCTATCTATCTCAGTCTGATCCTCATCTATCTATCTATCTATCTATCTATCTATCTATCTATCTATCACAGTCTGATCCTTATCTATCTATCTATCTATCTATCACAGTCTGATCCTTATCTATCTATCTATCTATCTCAGTCTGATCCTTATCTATCTATCTATCTCTCTATCTCTCTCTCTCTGTATATATATATATATATATATATATATATATATATATATATATATATATATATATATATATATATATATATATATATAAGCAGATAACATAAGAAAGATTTTAGAGTTCCATGAAGATAAGTGGATACAACGTTTAAAAACGCACTCCCCAGACGGGCTTAACCATAAATTTAACAATACAGATAGAATTAATATATAACCCCACAAATCAGGACCTTTTTTTTTTAAGCATTGCGCTCCGAGCAAGGCATGAAGCCACTAGGATGCAGGGGGTTGCAGAAGATTTAGAGCAAGAGCAGATAGGAGTGATAGAAGAAAGGATGAAGAGAAGGATAGAGTGTAGATCAAGGTAACTGGAGATGTCGATTGACATTACATTTGAATAGTTGGAGATCATAGCTATCAGGGAAACAGTAATTGGGAAGGGTGTTCCACAGGCG
>OZ010612.1:66817631-66855131 GCA_963932145.1 Acanthosepion lycidas
AGCTGAATTGGTGTCAGTCGGAGATTCTACCCCTAAGCCGTTAGCGCACGATGAGGGTGAATTCAAGCGTACTTATTTTTCGATAAAGACACAGTGAGTGAGAGAACTCGATTCGTTTTACGGAAGAGTCTCACATTATTAGTAGTAATAGTTATATATATAATAATGGACTCTCCCGTCGGTTTCGACGTATGAGGATCTGCCAGCTTATTGATTCAGTTATGAAAGTTTATGCGCTAATCTTGAGTGGCATTTAAGACACGCTAGTGATTTACAAAGGAGGCCACTGTGGATAAGAACGAATCAAGGTAAACCGCCAGAAAACCCACACAAGTGAACTGATTAAAGTGGTGAAGGCTTGTGCAGAACCATCCACACTTTTTGGAACTACTGATACACTTAGTCGGTGCAAATAAATGCCACAGACGAAGCAGACAGTATACCTCAGGTTTTTCGTGTAAGAGTTTTCCATCTCCTAGACCAGTTGTGTTCTATAACACTAAAGAGCTTGGTCAGCCCTAGTTATATATATATATATATATATATATATATATATATATATATATATATATATATATATATATCGAGTGTCCATAAAGTTCATGTGCACTTTAAAAATTTATAACTTTATTTGTATTTGCGATAGAAATAATTTGTAAAAAGGATTAGAAAGAAGTAAATCTGTATTTTTTAAGGTTTTATTGAAATTCTATTTAAGTTTCCACATGTCCTCCATCATTAGCAATACAAAGGGTAATACGATTTTGCAGTTCACGGAAAACATTTGCCAACTGATTTACAGTAATGCCTGAAATCACATTAGTTATTTTAGCTGTACTTAAAACGAGGTACATTAAACTTTATAACATTTCGCACCGCATCTCATGACGTCACATATGACCACATGAGAGTGAATTGTAGAAGTATGGGAAGCCGTTAGTATAAACCAATGGTTTCTGTTGCCAATTATAGACATTTAAGAATATTTGTAGAGATTAATGTTATTAAACTTATCAGACGTTACGAAAAAAATTTACATAAAATAAATAGACAATACTTGTCTATATTATTTAATGAAACGTGTATGAATATATATATATATATATATATATATAACGTCATCCACAGACAGACTGTTTCGCTGTTTCACAGCTCATCAGTGTGGCTAGACATCCGGTTGCCTCTAGTTGCGTCGAAAACCGACTGAATTGGTGTCAGTCGGAGATTCTACCACAAAGCCGTCGGCGCACGGCAGGCATGTAGTTGGATTTTTAGCGTATTTATTTTTAGAAACACGCATTATATATATATATATATATATATATATATATATATATATATATATATATATATTCTAGTATCAGAGATAACTAATTTATTTACAAGATTACTTACAAGAGTAGTTAGAGGGTGGAAAAAAGTTTACTTGCGACGTGTTTCGTCTTTTTGGACTTCATCGTTTTAAATTTGTTATGTTGGTATGACTACACAAGCGGACGAAAAAGAATATATATATATATATATATATATATATATATATATATATATATATATATATATATATATATATATATATATATATATTCTTGTATTAGCGATAACAAATTTATTTACAAGATTACTTACAAGAGTCGTTAGAGGGTAGGATTAAGCATTGTATGTTTTTGTTGTTAGAAGTTTTGTCACTTTTGGGGATGTGTGCATTTGGGAGCATGGAGAATGAAATGGTGTGTGTAGGGAAGAAGCCTGAATGTATTCCATATGTATGTCTCTTCTTCACCTTAAGGACTCTGAGATATAATTCTGATTTTATTTTTCATTGTGGTGGGAATAGAAATTATTTAGACCGCTTTTGTTAGTGAGCTTAAGATAAACTCTAAATTCTAACTTGTGATTGTTACAAATTGATAAGAAGGCGAGGAAAGGTTGAGATTTATTTATTTCAAATACATATGTGAATTCCATGGTAGGTTCAACTTTATTAAATTTTTATTATTACGTCTAATAGATTTATATCATTATTGCATAATAAAATGACGTCATCTGTGTATCTTAGATAAATCGAGATTTTTAGATACGATGTGTTTAAATGATACCGTAAAACTTCATTACTTATCTATACTACTAGGATCTTTATCACCATGTCGAAGAGATTATATATATATATATATATATATATATATATATATATATATATATATATATATATATATATATATATATATAACTAAAGAGCCAGGCATGACTAAAGAGTCATGTGGTCATGGTTGTTTTTATGTAATAGGCTATATATATTCTGTTCCAATTTAACTCTTTGGCCAGCGTACCCTGAGGATCCACGTAGTTGAAACCTAAGTAGGTTTGCATGGCACTTTAGGTTCATACTTAGATTTGCTCTACTTAGTGTAATGAGCACTTTACTTAGTTACTTTTGCTTTATTCGTTTTGGTGATTTTTTTTTCTTTGGACTGAGCTTGGATTCTGGACAATTGTTTTCCCCTCAATTACATGTTCTTGGTTCTTTCCTTTTTTATGCATTATTTTTCCTTGGTTATTGGTTTGTTCAATTACAAGACAAAATAAACTAAGATAGATAGATAGATAGATAGATAGATAGATATTAGGTTGGTGCAAAAATAATGACGGAATAATGTCGTTTTTTGACCTTAAAAAATACGTCAAAATACGACATTATTACGTCATTATTTTTGCACCAACCTAATAGATAGATAGATAGATAGATAGATAGATAGATAGATAGATAGATAGATAGATAGTTTTTCTCACATGGTGGTGTGAGTATAGATAGGCTCGATGTTCAGGAAGTGAATAAAGCGTAAATAGTAACTCGAGTCGCACTGGTTAGTGAATGCCCAATATTTCCTTATAAGGAAACGGCTTGGACACTTCGGCGTTTGTAACAGCCATTTTTCTTTTTAAGCTCATGTCTCTTAATTTTTTTTTTTACGTAGAAAAGTTGCAGTCAATCACGATTTTATTTTACAAGTTTATATTCATACGAGAAATACCAATAAAAATTTCAGATTTTCATTATTAATTTCTGATTTTTGATGACCTAATTTTAAATCTAATTTTATGGGGGTCGCATCATACTCGTGAATATCAAATTAGTGTATGTACAGCGTTGAACAAACTATATATCCGTTGACTGTAGTTCAATTAACTTCAAAATTAGATCATCAAAGGTCGCTTGATATGCGAGTATATACGGTAGATAGATAATGAACATGCTATAGATAGATAGATAGATAGATAACGAAGAGATAGATAGATAGCTAGATAGATAACGAAGAGATAGATAGATAGATAGATAACGAAGAGATTGAATTAGATAGATAGATAGATAGATAGATAGATAGATAGATAGATAGATAGATAGATAATGAACACACTGGGATATATATATATATATATATATATATATATATATATATATATATATATATATATATATTAAACAATAAAAAAATAAAAAAATTAAAATATTCAGACACACTGGGTTGTAGATTAATATTCTTTCGTTTTTTTTTTATTATTATTCCATTTAGATTCCTCGGCTAGTTTCGGCCGAAATGGCCATCATCGGGAGGAGAAATATTTCTGCTTGCTGCTAGCACTAAGCTACAGAAATGAATGGATAGAGAGATAATGAAAAACTGAGATAGATATATATATATATAGATAGATAGATACATACATACATACATACCGTATATACTTGCGTATCATGCGACATTTGAAGACCTAAATTTGCTGCTAATTTTAGGGGGTCACGTCATACACATAATTAGCGTATGTACTCCTGGCACTGGCTACACCGTTAATCAAACTATATATTCATTTACTGTAGTCCAATTAGCCTCAAAATTACGTTTTCAAAGGTCGCATGATACGCGAGTATATATGGTAGATAAATAATGACTGAATAAGTTCCTTTCCAGTTCTCTTAGTACAAAATACCCGTGGAACTTCACATATTGCCTTGTTAAATATTTGAGCTTGACAATTTTAACAAAATATTACAATAAAATGATAAATGCTGGTGATTAATTAAAGAAGTAAGGGGGTGCAAATGATCTGAAATTGACGAGTTTTCCATTTCACTGATGCAGACGGTAAGTGCATGACAGCATTATCACTTCTATGTTCCTTTTCTCTTCCTTTCTGTTTTTCCTTAAAACTAGCTATCGTCTCTGATATTTCTTTGCCGCCTTTCCTCGCGATCAAAATGGTATGGTCCCTTATTTATTAAGTATTGGCAGGACGTAACGCTCCAGAGGTAAAAGGAGAATTATATCATGATTGTTACTTGTTTAGTGTCGCTTGTTGAATGGACGTAGAACGTGAAAAGACCAAACAACTAAACTAGAAAAAAACATTTAAACTTAAGATGAAGAGAAAATAAAATGTCAAAAATTAATACAAAGAAGCTCGTAACCTCAATTCTTCTCATAAACGAGAATATTCGGGATCGTTTGTTTGATAAAGAACCGGAACTTGGGAAGATTAGTGGACGAAAAGATGGTCGCCTTGGGCGAAAAGTTAATTCGCGGGAGCCGATAACAATTCACCATCAAAAATTTTATTCTGCAACTTGTCACGAAAGCCCGAGTAAAAAGCCGGGTAAATGTCTTCATATATATATATATATATATATATATATATATATATATATGAATATCCCATAGTACTAAAAGATAACATACACTTAACACACACATCCCATTACCAGCAACCAATAAAACTGTCAAAATGACCGAGGTTATTCAGGAATCTCCCATTCTCTATCTGAAAAACAACTTCAAAGAGGCCGTTTGTCCAACACAACAAAACTCACTAAAATTAAAGATAAAAAAATGAAAACTACACATAAAGTTCACCTTCTTCAGAAACAGTCATTCACTCCTGTAGTTCACTGCTACTAACAAACAGGGATTTTTTTTCTCCTGATGATGGCCACGCTGGCCGAAACTACTCGAGGAACATAATTGAAATCGTAAAACAAAACATTAATATACAACCCAGTCTGTCTGGAAATTTTAATTTTTTAATATATTTTAATATTGTTCAATATATATATATATATATATATATATATATATATATATATATATATATATATATATATATATATATATATATATATATATAATTAAGTAATTCAAGTCTAGATGAAACCTCAACAGAATGCAGAAAGCACTGGACGGTCGCTTCGTACTATATTTGGGACTGAACTGGACTGAACTCGGACAGTTACATTATCAGGCAAACGTCTTAGAAACATCATACCAACGGGCCTCGGTGATGATGAGGTAGCGAATAAGACTCGATATAACGCCGCTCGAACACATATTCCTTGGCGGAACTCATCCGAGTTTCTCTTTTACACATAGGACAGTGCTCCTTCCAGCCAAGACTATTATCCCCAAGCCGCTCCACCCAAAGCATTAGAAGCCGATTCAAGCAAGGATATACAAGTGATAGAAATTAGGAGGATTTAAGATAATTATAATTAAGTAATTCATCGAGTCTAGAAGAAACCTCAACAGAATGCAGAAAGCACTGGACGGCCGTTTCGTCCTATATTTGGGACTCATCAGCGGTGCGCATCCACTACCGAGAATTGAAACCCGGACAGTTACGTTATCAGACATACTGTTACCTCAAAAAAAAAAGAAAAAAAAAGAAAAAAACAACAACAACAATGATACAAGATATCTTCAAAAGTTCTCGCAAACAAGTCTTCGACTCACGGTAGCGATTTCACCAACATCAGCTCAACAACTTTACAAATCGACGTTTCCTCTATTAAAATTTTGTACGCTATCCTCATCCACTCAGAGCAAACAAACGAGGCCTGAATTTAACGTGAGCATTGGAAAATAACAAAATTTTAATACCAACTGCTTATACCTTTCTTTCTGCACTATCGACATATCTTCCAAGACGTGCTACGATTCTGGCCCATTAAAGAATAATATAGTACCCGAATGACAGTACTTCAGACAAGTACATTTCCATCGTTATGTTGAAATACACATCGCAACCACACCGTTCGACTCTTTTTCTTCTCAGTCTATGAGGGACAAAACAAACATACACAAACTTTATGGACATATTGGCAGAATAAAATTCTCCCCATGTGGAGTATTGTGGAGTTACCCCACTTACTTTCCTAAAAGAAAAGCAGCTCGGTGATACCCCCTAAGCCTATAAATAAGTAGTGACATTCTTTGTCACCCTCTTTTTCCTATTTCATCCAGGGATGGTAAAATGCAGGTCGAACGAGGAAAACGCTTTCCCTACTTGGGAGCTCACACGCGCGAACACACACACACAGACACACACACGCACACACGCACACATGCACGCACCTTTCACTTTCTCCTGCACCAAACTGCACACAAATACATTCTTTATTCTTTAAATGTGTTCTTTCATTTCCATTGTTTTTGTAACAGGTAACAATATTCTATTGTCTCTGTATACCATTGTTTGTTAATAAATACTTATTATTTGTTTATATATATATATATATATATATATATATATATATATATATATATATAGTTTTGTTGTTGCTTTGACATTTATTACCCGGACTCACATTCCGAGTCCGCCATTTTTGTTGTAGGAAAATATACCTGGAGACACATGTTTCCAACTTAAAAACACGCCAGCAAACACCTGCAACAGCCACTAACACAAAGGTATATATTCAGTCAATTAGGAAAACTTATATTACAAAATAGCATGAAAACCTATTAATATAGACAAAAGACATTGTCTGTAAGTTTTGAACATCATACAGTGCTCCTAAAAAGTAAACTTAGTTTACAACTAGAAAATTATTACACTACGCTTATAGCAAAATCCTTATATGACAACTAGCAAAAAGACTTAAGCCAATTAGAAAATGTTATATTTAAAAGTGGCAGAAAGATTATTAATATACGCAAATACATCAATTCCAACTTTTAAACATCAGACTTAAAAGTAAATTTAGTTTATGCCAAACAAATTATTCGATTCCTCGTATAACAAAATCCTTATATAACATCTGCCAAAGAGGCATATACTGAGCCAATTAAAAAAATGATATTGGAAAAATAGCAGAAAAAATATTAATATAAGCAAAAGACATTGTTTGTAAAGTTTGAAAATTATACAGTTCTCCTAAAAAGTAAACTCAGTTTACGCGTAGAAAATTATTACGGTACGTCTATAGCAAAATCCTTAAATGACAACAAGGAAAAAGACTTATATTAAGCCAATTAGAAAAAAAAAAACATATTAAAAATGGCAGAAAATATACTAATATAAGAAAAGACATCGTTTTATTAGGTTACGCTTATAGCAAAACCCATAAATGACATCTACGAAAATGGATTACATTAATGATTAAGCTATTTAAAAAATGTTATGTTAAATATGGCAGAAAAATAATAATTACCAACAAAAGACATTGTAAGTTCTGAACATCGGTCAGGGCTAATAAAAAATAAACTTAGTTTACGCCTAGCAAATTATTAGGTTACGCCTATAGCAATATTCTTATAAGGCAACTTGCAGATAGACTTATCTTAAACCACTTTGAATAACTTATATTAACAAATAACAGAAAAACCTTTTAATATAATCAAAAGAAATCATTTGTAAAAAAAAAGAATCTTGTATTAAGCCTAGCAGAAAATTTCTGGTATATCGCGTCGACATGTTACGGTACACCGAGGAAATAAACTTTGATTACGCCTTGCAAAAGTAATAGGTTACGCCTAGCAAATATATTGTTTTATGCCTAGAAAATAAACTTATATTAAGCCACGTAAAAAGAGTTATATTGGGCCAAACAAAAAAAAATCTTCGAGTATAACTCGGAAATTTCTTACGAACACCCATAGATTACGCTTAGCCAAAATATTAGCTTACGTCTATCAAAAACCTTACATTACGCTTAGCAGAAATCCTTAGAGTAAGCTTAGGAAACAATCTTAGATTATGTATATCAAAACAAAATCACAGTACGCCTAACAAAAAAACTTAGATTTATCCTAGCAAATGCCTTTAGAGTACGCCTAGCAAAAAATCTTATAATACGCCTAACAAAATCATTTGAGTATACCTAATAAAATATAAAAAAAAAAACAACTTAGAGTACGTCCATCAAAGTCTTTAGAATAAGCCTAGCAAAATTCTTTAGATTACGCCTAACAAAAGACTTACAAAACACTATCAAAAACGTAAGATTAGTTCTAGCAAATAAACTGAGAGTACGGCTAGCAAATAACCTTTTATCATACCTAGTAAAGATTTTACAATCTGCCTAGAAACATACAATTGAGTACGCCTGGCAAAAAACATTCGGGTACGCATCGCAAAATAACCAAAAAAACTTCGAGTACGCCTTGCAAAAACACCTACGAGCACACCTCGCAAAAAAAACTCCGAGTACGCTTTGCAAAAAAACTTCTAGTACGCCTCGCAAAAAAAACAAACCCCGAGTACGCCTCGCAAAAAATTAAAAAAAAAACTCAGAGTACGCCTTGCAAAGAAAATTCGAGCACGCCTCGCAAAAAAGAAAAAAATCCCAGGACACAAAAAAAAAAAAAATCGAGTACGCCTCGCAAAAAAAGAAAAAATCCGAGTACGCCTTGCAAAAGAACTTCGAGTCCGCCTCACAAAAAATAAAAAAAATACTCCGAGTACGCCTTGCAAAAAAACTTCGAGTACCCTTCGCAAAATAAAAAAAACACTCCGAGTACGCCTTGCAAAAAAACTTCGAGTACGCCTTGCAAAAAAAAAAAAATTCGAGTACGCCTCGCAAAAATTAAAAAAAAAATCTTTTGAACGGTTGTGTTTTATTTATTTTTACAGAAGAAAGGAATCACTTGTGCAGCTGCGAGAGAATTTCCTGAAAGGATTCTTTCATGTATCAATTTCAAAAGAAAACGAAAGTTGTCGCCTATTTAATTAAGTGTTATTTGTTAATTTTTTTCCTAAACACTAAGAGAAACAATTCATAATAATTGTTTGTCTGATTTGCTGCGGCCATGATGACGGCAAGTCCCAATTTAGAGAAAGAAAAGAGAAAAAATTCTGTTCATCATGGACGAAAGACGTTTATTTTCCAACATTCTATGCCAAAGTTTCTGTATTCCTTACCGATTTACTCTTCTCTAGTCGAAGCCATCAACATCGCCATCATCATCAGAGTCTCATAACCACTTGTGGTTGTAGGGTCGAAGCGCATCTGACCCCACTCCATCTTTGACACGTTTTTAATCTTGCTCAGCTATCTCACCCGACTAAAAAAAAAATGATATTGCCTCTACATTACATACAGGCTGCAAGCACGTCTTTTGTCGGCTCACCCCATTCTCACAAATTTACCTTGAAACGTTAAAAATAGGCTGTATTAAAATAAAATGGTTAACATGTTAGATTGTCAGTCAGTTATGTGCCATGCGTGATACACGCTTAGGCGATCATGTATCTTTCGATACATGACTGACGAGGCAGATTTTTTCCCGCAGTAGGTTAACATTTCTATCTTTAGTAGACCAGTTGCCATCCAAGGCTATAAAACCCAGTCTGTCCTGCTATTTTAACCATAGCTGGAGGGAGAAGAAGAGGATTCATACCATTCCAAAGGTTATTATCACGTAAGTGAATATAATGGATTCGACTGGAATTCGAACTCGGCTCTCCGATTCCTCAATCCGAGCGGCTATCCATTACTCCTCCGGGAAAATCTAGAAGAGGATTCATACCTTTCCAAGGGTATTAGCACGTAAGCGAATGTAATTGATTCGACTGGAATTCGAACTCGGCTCTCCGATTCCTCAATCCGAGGCTCTATCCATTACTCCTCCGGGAAAATCTAGAAGAGGATTCATACCTTTTCCAAGGGTATTAGCACGTAAGTGAATGTAATGGATTCGACTGGAATTCGAACTCGGCTCTCCGATTCCTCAATCCGAGCCGCTATCCATTACTCCTCCGGGAAAATCTAGAAGAGGATTCATACCTTTTCCAAGGGTATTAGCACGTAAGCGAATGTAATTGATTCGACTGGATTTCGAACTCGGCTCTCCGATTCCTCAATCCGAGCCGCTATCCATTACTCCTCCGGGAAAATCTAGAAGAGGATTCATACCTTTTCCAAGCGTATTAGCACGTAAGCGAATGTAATTGATTCGACTGGAATTCGAACTCGGCTCTCCGATTCCTCAATCCGAGGCTCTATCCATTACTCCTCCGGGAAAATCTAGAAGAGGATTCATACCTTTCCCAAGGGTATTAGCACGTAAGTGAATGTAATGGATTCGACTGGAATTCGAACTCGGCTCTCCGATTCCTCAATCCGAGCCGCTATCCATTACTCCTCCGGGAAAATCTAGAAAAGGATTCATACCTTTTCCAAGGGTATTAGCACGTAAGTGAATGTAATGGATTCGACTGGAATTCGAACTCGGCTCTCCGATTCCTCAATCCGAGCCTCTATCTATTACTCCTCCGGGAAAATCTAGAAGAGGATTCATACCTTTCCCAAGGTTATTAGCACGTAAGTGAATGTAATGGATTCGACTGGAATTCGAACTCGGCTCTCCGATTCCTCAATCCGAGCCGCTATCCATTACTCCTCCGGGAAAATCTAGAAGAGGATTCATACCTTTTCCAAGGGTATTAGCACGTAAGTGAATGTAATGGATTCGACTGGAATTCGAACTCGGCTCTCCGATTCCTCAATCCGAGCCGCTATCCATTACTCCTCCGGGAAAATCTAGAAGAGGATTCATACCTTTTCCAAGGGTATTAGCACGTAAGTGAATGTAATGGATTCGACTGGAATTCGAACTCGGCTCTCCGATTCCTCAATCCGAGCCTCTATCTATTACTCCTCCGGGAAAATCTAGAAGAGGATTCATACCTTTCCGAAGGTTATTAGCACGTAAGTGAATGTAATGGATTCGACTGGTATTCGAACTCGGCTCTCCGATTCCTCAATCCGAGCCTCTATCTATTACTCCTCCCGGAAAATCTAGAAGATGATTCATACCTTTCCGAAGGGTATTAGGACGTAAGTGAATGTAATGGATTCGACTGGTATTCGAACTCGGCTCTCCGATTCCTCAATCCGAGCCGCTATCCATTACTCCTCCGGGAAAATCTAGAAAAGGATTCATACCTTTCCCAAGGTTATTAGCACGTAAGTGAATGTAATGGATTCGACTGGAATTCGAACTCGGCTCTCCGATTCCTCAATCCGAGCCTCTATCTATTACTCCTCCCGGAAAATCTAGAAGATGATTCATACCTTTTCTAAGGGTATTAGCACGTAAGTGAATGTAATGGATTCGACTGGAATTCGAACTCGGCTCTCCGATTCCTCAATCCGAGCCTCTATCTATTACTCCTCCGGGAAAATCTAGAAAAGGATTTATACCTTTCCCAAGGTTATTAGCACGTATGTGAATGTAATGGATTCGACTGGAATTCGAACTCGGCTCTCCGATTCCTCAATCCGAGCCGCTATCCATTACTCCTCCGGGAAAATCTAGAAAAGGATTCATACCTTTTCCAAGGGTATTAGCACGTAAGTGAATGTAATGGATTCGACTGGAATTCGAACTCGGCTCTCCGATTCCTCAATCCGAGCCTCTATCTATTACTCCTCCGGGAAAATCTAGAAGAGGATTCATACCTTTTCCAAGGGTATTAGCACGTAAGTGAATGTAATGGATTCGACTGGAATTCGAACTCGGCTCTCCGATTCCTCAATCCGAGCCGCTATCCATTACTCCTCCGGGAAAATCTAGAAGAGGATTCATACCTTTTCCAAGGGTATTAGCACGTAAGTGAATGTAATGGATTCGACTGGAATTCGAACTCGGCTCTCCGATTCCTCAATCCGAGCCTCTATCTATTACTCCTCCGGGAAAATCTAGAAGAGGATTCATACCTTTCCGAAGGTTATTATCACGTAAGTGAATGTAATGGATTCGACTGGTATTCGAACTCGGCTCTCCGATTCCTCAATCCGAGCCTCTATCTATTACTCCTCCCGGAAAATCTAGAAGATGATTCATACCTTTCCGAAGGGTATTAGGACGTAAGTGAATGTAATGGATTCGACTGGTATTCGAACTCGGCTCTCCGATTCCTCAATCCGAGCCGCTATCCATTACTCCTCCGGGAAAATCTAGAAAAGGATTCATACCTTTCCCAAGGTTATTAGCACGTAAGTGAATGTAATGGATTCGACTGGAATTCGAACTCGGCTCTCCGATTCCTCAATCCGAGCCTCTATCTATTACTCCTCCCGGAAAATCTAGAAGATGATTCATACCTTTTCTAAGGGTATTAGCACGTAAGTGAATGTAATGGATTCGACTGGAATTCGAACTCGGCTCTCCGATTCCTCAATCCGAGCCTCTATCTAT
Organism: Acanthosepion lycidas; assembly: GCA_963932145.1. Taxonomy (NCBI): domain Eukaryota; kingdom Metazoa; phylum Mollusca; class Cephalopoda; order Sepiida; family Sepiidae; genus Acanthosepion; species Acanthosepion lycidas. Next base: position 66,830,096 of record OZ010612.1, read on the forward strand.
TACTCCTCCGGGAAAATCTAGAAAAGGATTCATACATTTCCCAAGGTTATTAGCACGTATGTGAATGTAATGGATTCGACTGGAATTCGAACTCGGCTCTCCGATTCCTCAATCCGAGCCGCTATCCATTACTCCTCCGGGAAAATCTAGAAAAGGATTCATACCTTTTCCAAGGGTATTAGCACGTAAGTGAATGTAATGGATTCGACTGGAATTCGAACTCGGCTCTCCGATTCCTCAATCCGAGCCTCTATCTATTACTCCTCCGGGAAAATCTAGAAGAGGATTCATACCTTTCCCAAGGTTATTAGCACGTAAGTGAATGTAATGGATTCGACTGGAATTCGAACTCGGCTCTCCGATTCCTCAATCCGAGCCGCTATCCATTACTCCTCCGGGAAAATCTAGAAGAGGATTCATACCTTTTCCAAGGGTATTAGCACGTAAGTGAATGTAATGGATTCGACTGGAATTCGAACTCGGCTCTCCGATTCCTCAATCCGAGCCGCTATCCATTACTCCTCCGGGAAAATCTAGAAGAGGATTCATACCTTTTCCAAGGGTATTAGCACGTAAGTGAATGTAATGGATTCGACTGGAATTCGAACTCGGCTCTCCGATTCCTCAATCCAAGCCTCTATCTATTACTCCTCCGGGAAAATCTAGAAGAGGATTCATACCTTTCCCAAGGGTATTAGCACGTAAGTGAATGTAATGGATTCGACTGGAATTCGAACTCGGCTCTCCGATTCCTCAATCCGAGCCGCTATCCATTACTCCTCCGGGAAAATCTAGAAAAGGATTCATACCTTTTCCAAGGGTATTAGCACGTAAGTGAATGTAATGGATTCGACTGGAATTCGAACTCGGCTCTCCGATTCCTCAATCCGAGCCTCTATCTATTACTCCTCCGGGAAAATCTAGAAGAGGATTCATACCTTTCCCAAGGGTATTAGCACGTAAGTGAATGTAATGGATTCGACTGGTATTCGAACTCGGCTCTCCGATTCCTCAATCCGAGCCGCTATCCATTACTCCTCCGGGAAAATCTAGAAGAGGATTCATACCTTTTCCAAGGGTATTAGCACGTAAGTGAATGTAATGGATTCGACTGGAATTCGAACTCGGCTCTCCGATTCCTCAATCCGAGCCGCTATCCATTACTCCTCCGGGAAAATCTAGAAGAGGATTCATACCTTTTCCAAGGGTATTAGCACGTAAGTGAATGTAATGGATTCGACTGGAATTCGAACTCGGCTCTCCGATTCCTCAATCCGAGCCACTATCCATTACTCCTCCCGGAAAATCTAGAAGATGATTCATACCTTTTCTAAGGGTATTAGCACGTAAGTGAATGTAATGGATTCGACTGGAATTCGAACTCGGCTCTCCGATTCCTCAATCCGAGCCTCTATCTATTACTCCTCCGGGAAAATCTAGAAAAGGATTCATACCTTTCCCAAGGTTATTAGCACGTAAGTGAATGTAATGGATTCGACTGGAATTCGAACTCGGCTCTCCGATTCCTCAATCCGAGCCACTATCCATTACTCCTCCCGGAAAATCTAGAAGATGATTCATACCTTTTCTAAGAGTATTAGCACGTAAGTGAATGTAATGGATTCGACTGGAATTCGAACTCGGCTCTCCGATTCCTCAATCCGAGCCTCTATCTATTACTCCTCCGGGAAAATCTAGAAGAGGATTCATACCTTTCCCAAGGGTATTAGCACGTAAGTGAATGTAATGGATTCGACTGGTATTCGAACTCGGCTCTCCGATTCCTCAATCCGAGCCGCTATCCATTACTCCTCCGGGAAAATCTAGAAGAGGATTCATACCTTTTCCAAGGGTATTAGCACGTAAGTGAATGTAATGGATTCGACTGGAATTCGAACTCGGCTCTCCGATTCCTCAATCCGAGCCGCTATCCATTACTCCTCCGGGAAAATCTAGAAGAGGATTCATACCTTTTCCAAGGGTATTAGCACGTAAGTGAATGTAATGGATTCGACTGGAATTCGAACTCGGCTCTCCGATTCCTCAATCCGAGCCTCTATCTATTACTCCTCCGGGAAAATCTAGAAGAGGATTCATACCTTTCCCAAGGGTATTAGCACGTAAGTGAATGTAATGGATTCGACTGGAATTCGAACTCGGCTCTCCGATTCCTCAATCCGAGCCGCTATCCATTACTCCTCCGGGAAAATCTAGAAAAGGATTCATACCTTTTCCAAGGGTATTAGCACGTAAGTGAATGTAATGGATTCGACTGGAATTCGAACTCGGCTCTCCGATTCCTCAATCCGAGCCACTATCCATTACTCCTCCCGGAAAATCTAGAAGAGGATTCATACCTTTTCCAAGGGTATTAGCACGTAAGTGAATGTAATGGATTCGACTGGAATTCGAACTCGGCTCTCCGATTCCTCAATCCGAGCCTCTATCTATTACTCTTCCGGGAAAATCTAGAAGAGGATTCATACCTTTCCCAAGGGTATTAGCACGTAAGTGAATGTAATGGATTCGACTGGAATTCGAACTCGGCTCTCCGATTCCTCAATCCGAGCCGCTATCCATTACTCCTCCGGGAAAATCTAGAAAAGGATTCATACCTTTTCCAAGGGTATTAGCACGTAAGTGAATGTAATGGATTCGACTGGAATTCGAACTCGGCTCTCCGATTCCTCAATCCGAGCCGCTATCCATTACTCCTCCGGGAAAATCTAGAAGAGGATTCATACCTTTTCCAAGGGTATTAGCACGTAAGTGAATGTAATGGATTCGACTGGAATTCGAACTCGGCTCTCCGATTCCTCAATCCGAGCCTCTATCTATTACTCCTCCGGGAAAATCTAGAAGAGGATTCATACCTTTCCCAAGGGTATTAGCACGTAAGTGAATGTAATGGATTCGACTGGAATTCGAACTCGGCTCTCCGATTCCTCAATCCGAGCCGCTATCCATTACTCCTCCGGGAAAATCTAGAAAAGGATTCATACCTTTTCCAAGGGTATTAGCACGTAAGTGAATGTAATGGATTCGACTGGAATTCGAACTCGGCTCTCCGATTCCTCAATCCGAGCCTCTATCTATTACTCCTCCGGGAAAATCTAGAAGAGGATTCATACCTTTCCCAAGGGTATTAGCACGTAAGTGAATGTAATGGATTCGACTGGAATTCGAACTCGGCTCTCCGATTCCTCAATCCGAGCCGCTATCCATTACTCCTCCGGGAAAATCTAGAAGAGGATTCATACCTTTTCCAAGGGTATTAGCACGTAAGTGAATGTAATGGATTCGACTGGAATTCGAACTCGGCTCTCCGATTCCTCAATCCGAGCCGCTATCCATTACTCCTCCGGGAAAATCTAGAAGAGGATTCATACCTTTTCCAAGGGTATTAGCACGTAAGTGAATGTAATGGATTCGACTGGAATTCGAACTCGGCTCTCCGATTCCTCAATCCGAGCCTCTATCTATTACTCCTCCGGGAAAATCTAGAAGAGGATTCATACCTTTCCCAAGGGTATTAGCACGTAAGTGAATGTAATGGATTCGACTGGAATTCGAACTCGGCTCTCCGATTCCTCAATCCGAGCCGCTATCCATTACTCCTCCGGGAAAATCTAGAAAAGGATTCATACCTTTTCCAAGGTTATTAGCACGTAAGTGAATGTAATGGATTCGACTGGAATTCGAACTCGGCTCTCCGATTCCTCAATCCGAGCCGCTATCCATTACTCCTCCCGGAAAATCTAGAAGATGATTCATACCTTTTCTAAGGGTATTAGCACGTAAGTGAATGTAATGGATTTGACTGGAATTCGAACTCGGCTCTCCGATTCCTCAATCCGAGCCTCTATCTATTACTCCTCCGGGAAAATCTAGAAAAGGATTCATACCTTTCCCAAGGTTATTAGCACGTATGTGAATGTAATGGATTCGACTGGAATTCGAACTCGGCTCTCCGATTCCTCAATCCGAGCCGCTATCCATTACTCCTCCGGGAAAATCTAGAAGAGGATTCATACCTTTCCCAAGGTTATTAGCACGTATGTGAATGTAATGGATTCGACTGGAATTCGAACTCGGCTCTCCGATTCCTCAATCCGAGCCGCTATCCATTACTCCTCCGGGAAAATCTAGAAGAGGATTCATACCTTTTCCAAGGGTATTAGCACGTAAGTGAATGTAATGGATTCGACTGGAATTCGAACTCGGCTCTCCGATTCCTCAATCCGAGCAGCTATCCATTACTCCTCCGGGAAAATCTAGAAAAGGATTCATACCTTTTCCAAGGGTATTAGCACGTAAGTGAATGTAATGGATTCGACTGGTATTCGAACTCGGCTCTCCGATTCCTCAATCCGAGCCTCTATCTATTACTCCTCCCGGAAAATCTAGAAGATGATTCATACCTTTCCGAAGGGTATTAGGACGTAAGTGAATGTAATGGATTCGACTGGTATTCGAACTCGGCTCTCCGATTCCTCAATCCGAGCCGCTATCCATTACTCCTCCGGGAAAATCTAGAAAAGGATTCATACCTTTCCCAAGGTTATTAGCACGTAAGTGAATGTAATGGATTCGACTGGAATTCGAACTCGGCTCTCCGATTCCTCAATCCGAGCCTCTATCTATTACTCCTCCCGGAAAATCTAGAAGATGATTCATACCTTTTCTAAGGGTATTAGCACGTAAGTGAATGTAATGGATTCGACTGGAATTCGAACTCGGCTCTCCGATTCCTCAATCCGAGCCTCTATCTATTACTCCTCCGGGAAAATCTAGAAAAGGATTCATACCTTTCCCAAGGTTATTAGGACGTATGTGAATGTAATGGATTCGACTGGAATTCGAACTCGGCTCTCCGATTCCTCAATCCGAGCCGCTATCCATTACTCCTCCGGGAAAATCTAGAAAAGGATTCATACCTTTTCCAAGGGTATTAGCACGTAAGTGAATGTAATGGATTCGACTGGAATTCGAACTCGGCTCTCCGATTCCTCAATCCGAGCCTCTATCTATTACTCCTCCGGGAAAATCTAGAAGAGGATTCATACCTTTCCCAAGGTTATTAGCACGTAAGTGAATGTAATGGATTCGACTGGAATTCGAACTCGGCTCTCCGATTCCTCAATCCGAGCCGCTATCCATTACTCCTCCGGGAAAATCTAGAAGAGGATTCATACCTTTTCCAAGGGTATTAGCACGTAAGTTAATGTAATGGATTCGACTGGAATTCGAACTCGGCTGTCCGATTCCTCAATCCGAGCCGCTATCCATTACTCCTCCGGGAAAATCTAGAAGAGGATTCATACCTTTTCCAAGGGTATTAGCACGTAAGTGAATGTAATGGATTCGACTGGAATTCGAACTCGGCTCTCCGATTCCTCAATCCAAGCCTCTATCTATTACTCCTCCGGGAAAATCTAGAAGAGGATTCATACCTTTCCCAAGGGTATTAGCACGTAAGTGAATGTAATGGATTCGACTGGAATTCGAACTCGGCTCTCCGATTCCTCAATCCGAGCCGCTATCCATTACTCCTCCGGGAAAATCTAGAAAAGGATTCATACCTTTTCCAAGGGTATTAGCACGTAAGTGAATGTAATGGATTCGACTGGAATTCGAACTCGGCTCTCCGATTCCTCAATCCGAGCCTCTATCTATTACTCCTCCGGGAAAATCTAGAAGAGGATTCATACCTTTCCCAAGGGTATTAGCACGTAAGTGAATGTAATGGATTCGACTGGTATTCGAACTCGGCTCTCCGATTCCTCAATCCGAGCCGCTATCCATTACTCCTCCGGGAAAATCTAGAAGAGGATTCATACCTTTTCCAAGGGTATTAGCACGTAAGTGAATGTAATGGATTCGACTGGAATTCGAACTCGGCTCTCCGATTCCTCAATCCGAGCCGCTATCCATTACTCCTCCGGGAAAATCTAGAAGAGGATTCATACCTTTTCCAAGGGTATTAGCACGTAAGTGAATGTAATGGATTCGACTGGAATTCGAACTCGGCTCTCCGATTCCTCAATCCGAGCCACTATCCATTACTCCTCCCGGAAAATCTAGAAGATGATTCATACCTTTTCTAAGGGTATTAGCACGTAAGTGAATGTAATGGATTCGACTGGAATTCGAACTCGGCTCTCCGATTCCTCAATCCGAGCCTCTATCTATTACTCCTCCGGGAAAATCTAGAAAAGGATTCATACCTTTCCCAAGGTTATTAGCACGTAAGTGAATGTAATGGATTCGACTGGAATTCGAACTCGGCTCTCCGATTCCTCAATCCGAGCCACTATCCATTACTCCTCCCGGAAAATCTAGAAGATGATTCATACCTTTTCTAAGAGTATTAGCACGTAAGTGAATGTAATGGATTCGACTGGAATTCGAACTCGGCTCTCCGATTCCTCAATCCGAGCCTCTATCTATTACTCCTCCGGGAAAATCTAGAAGAGGATTCATACCTTTCCCAAGGGTATTAGCACGTAAGTGAATGTAATGGATTCGACTGGTATTCGAACTCGGCTCTCCGATTCCTCAATCCGAGCCGCTATCCATTACTCCTCCGGGAAAATCTAGAAGAGGATTCATACCTTTTCCAAGGGTATTAGCACGTAAGTGAATGTAATGGATTCGACTGGAATTCGAACTCGGCTCTCCGATTCCTCAATCCGAGCCGCTATCCATTACTCCTCCGGGAAAATCTAGAAGAGGATTCATACCTTTTCCAAGGGTATTAGCACGTAAGTGAATGTAATGGATTCGACTGGAATTCGAACTCGGCTCTCCGATTCCTCAATCCGAGCCTCTATCTATTACTCCTCCGGGAAAATCTAGAAGAGGATTCATACCTTTCCCAAGGGTATTAGCACGTAAGTGAATGTAATGGATTCGACTGGAATTCGAACTCGGCTCTCCGATTCCTCAATCCGAGCCGCTATCCATTACTCCTCCGGGAAAATCTAGAAAAGGATTCATACCTTTTCCAAGGGTATTAGCACGTAAGTGAATGTAATGGATTCGACTGGAATTCGAACTCGGCTCTCCGATTCCTCAATCCGAGCCACTATCCATTACTCCTCCCGGAAAATCTAGAAGAGGATTCATACCTTTTCCAAGGGTATTAGCACGTAAGTGAATGTAATGGATTCGACTGGAATTCGAACTCGGCTCTCCGATTCCTCAATCCGAGCCTCTATCTATTACTCTTCCGGGAAAATCTAGAAGAGGATTCATACCTTTCCCAAGGGTATTAGCACGTAAGTGAATGTAATGGATTCGACTGGAATTCGAACTCGGCTCTCCGATTCCTCAATCCGAGCCGCTATCCATTACTCCTCCGGGAAAATCTAGAAAAGGATTCATACCTTTTCCAAGGGTATTAGCACGTAAGTGAATGTAATGGATTCGACTGGAATTCGAACTCGGCTCTCCGATTCCTCAATCCGAGCCGCTATCCATTACTCCTCCGGGAAAATCTAGAAGAGGATTCATACCTTTTCCAAGGGTATTAGCACGTAAGTGAATGTAATGGATTCGACTGGAATTCGAACTCGGCTCTCCGATTCCTCAATCCGAGCCTCTATCTATTACTCCTCCGGGAAAATCTAGAAGAGGATTCATACCTTTCCCAAGGGTATTAGCACGTAAGTGAATGTAATGGATTCGACTGGAATTCGAACTCGGCTCTCCGATTCCTCAATCCGAGCCGCTATCCATTACTCCTCCGGGAAAATCTAGAAAAGGATTCATACCTTTTCCAAGGGTATTAGCACGTAAGTGAATGTAATGGATTCGACTGGAATTCGAACTCGGCTCTCCGATTCCTCAATCCGAGCCTCTATCTATTACTCCTCCGGGAAAATCTAGAAGAGGATTCATACCTTTCCCAAGGGTATTAGCACGTAAGTGAATGTAATGGATTCGACTGGAATTCGAACTCGGCTCTCCGATTCCTCAATCCGAGCCGCTATCCATTACTCCTCCGGGAAAATCTAGAAGAGGATTCATACCTTTTCCAAGGGTATTAGCACGTAAGTGAATGTAATGGATTCGACTGGAATTCGAACTCGGCTCTCCGATTCCTCAATCCGAGCCGCTATCCATTACTCCTCCGGGAAAATCTAGAAGAGGATTCATACCTTTTCCAAGGGTATTAGCACGTAAGTGAATGTAATGGATTCGACTGGAATTCGAACTCGGCTCTCCGATTCCTCAATCCGAGCCTCTATCTATTACTCCTCCGGGAAAATCTAGAAGAGGATTCATACCTTTCCCAAGGGTATTAGCACGTAAGTGAATGTAATGGATTCGACTGGAATTCGAACTCGGCTCTCCGATTCCTCAATCCGAGCCGCTATCCATTACTCCTCCGGGAAAATCTAGAAAAGGATTCATACCTTTTCCAAGGTTATTAGCACGTAAGTGAATGTAATGGATTCGACTGGAATTCGAACTCGGCTCTCCGATTCCTCAATCCGAGCCGCTATCCATTACTCCTCCCGGAAAATCTAGAAGATGATTCATACCTTTTCTAAGGGTATTAGCACGTAAGTGAATGTAATGGATTTGACTGGAATTCGAACTCGGCTCTCCGATTCCTCAATCCGAGCCTCTATCTATTACTCCTCCGGGAAAATCTAGAAAAGGATTCATACCTTTCCCAAGGTTATTAGCACGTATGTGAATGTAATGGATTCGACTGGAATTCGAACTCGGCTCTCCGATTCCTCAATCCGAGCCGCTATCCATTACTCCTCCGGGAAAATCTAGAAGAGGATTCATACCTTTCCCAAGGTTATTAGCACGTATGTGAATGTAATGGATTCGACTGGAATTCGAACTCGGCTCTCCGATTCCTCAATCCGAGCCGCTATCCATTACTCCTCCGGGAAAATCTAGAAGAGGATTCATACCTTTTCCAAGGGTATTAGCACGTAAGTGAATGTAATGGATTCGACTGGAATTCGAACTCGGCTCTCCGATTCCTCAATCCGAGCAGCTATCCATTACTCCTCCGTGAAAATCTAGAAGAGGATTCATACCTTTTCCAAGGGTATTAGCACGTAAGTGAATGTAATGGATTCGACTGGAATTCGAACTCGGCTCTCCGATTCCTCAATCCGAGCCGCTATCCATTACTCCTCCGGGAAAATCTAGAAGAGGATTCATACCTTTTCCAAGGGTATTAGCACGTAAGTGAATGTAATGGATTCGACTGGAATTCGAACTCGGCTCTCCGATTCCTCAATCCGAGCCTCTATCTATTACTCCTCCGGGAAAATCTAGAAGAGGATTCATACCTTTCCCAAGGGTATTAGCACGTAAGTGAATGTAATGGATTCGACTGGAATTCGAACTCGGCTCTCCGATTCCTCAATCCGAGCCGCTATCCATTACTCCTCCGGGAAAATCTAGAAAAGGATTCATACCTTTTCCAAGGGTATTAGCACGTAAGTGAATGTAATGGATTCGACTGGAATTCGAACTCGGCTCTCCGATTCCTCAATCCGAGCCACTATCCATTACTCCTCCCGGAAAATCTAGAAGAGGATTCATACCTTTTCCAAGGGTATTAGCACGTAAGTGAATGTAATGGATTCGACTGGAATTCGAACTCGGCTCTCCGATTCCTCAATCCGAGCCTCTATCTATTACTCTTCCGGGAAAATCTAGAAGAGGATTCATACCTTTCCCAAGGGTATTAGCACGTAAGTGAATGTAATGGATTCGACTGGAATTCGAACTCGGCTCTCCGATTCCTCAATCCGAGCCGCTATCCATTACTCCTCCGGGAAAATCTAGAAAAGGATTCATACCTTTTCCAAGGGTATTAGCACGTAAGTGAATGTAATGGATTCGACTGGAATTCGAACTCGGCTCTCCGATTCCTCAATCCGAGCCGCTATCCATTACTCCTCCGGGAAAATCTAGAAGAGGATTCATACCTTTTCCAAGGGTATTAGCACGTAAGTGAATGTAATGGATTCGACTGGAATTCGAACTCGGCTCTCCGATTCCTCAATCCGAGCCTCTATCTATTACTCCTCCGGGAAAATCTAGAAGAGGATTCATACCTTTCCCAAGGGTATTAGCACGTAAGTGAATGTAATGGATTCGACTGGAATTCGAACTCGGCTCTCCGATTCCTCAATCCGAGCCGCTATCCATTACTCCTCCGGGAAAATCTAGAAAAGGATTCATACCTTTTCCAAGGGTATTAGCACGTAAGTGAATGTAATGGATTCGACTGGAATTCGAACTCGGCTCTCCGATTCCTCAATCCGAGCCTCTATCTATTACTCCTCCGGGAAAATCTAGAAGAGGATTCATACCTTTCCCAAGGGTATTAGCACGTAAGTGAATGTAATGGATTCGACTGGAATTCGAACTCGGCTCTCCGATTCCTCAATCCGAGCCGCTATCCATTACTCCTCCGGGAAAATCTAGAAGAGGATTCATACCTTTTCCAAGGGTATTAGCACGTAAGTGAATGTAATGGATTCGACTGGAATTCGAACTCGGCTCTCCGATTCCTCAATCCGAGCCGCTATCCATTACTCCTCCGGGAAAATCTAGAAGAGGATTCATACCTTTTCCAAGGGTATTAGCACGTAAGTGAATGTAATGGATTCGACTGGAATTCGAACTCGGCTCTCCGATTCCTCAATCCGAGCCTCTATCTATTACTCCTCCGGGAAAATCTAGAAGAGGATTCATACCTTTCCCAAGGGTATTAGCACGTAAGTGAATGTAATGGATTCGACTGGAATTCGAACTCGGCTCTCCGATTCCTCAATCCGAGCCGCTATCCATTACTCCTCCGGGAAAATCTAGAAAAGGATTCATACCTTTTCCAAGGTTATTAGCACGTAAGTGAATGTAATGGATTCGACTGGAATTCGAACTCGGCTCTCCGATTCCTCAATCCGAGCCGCTATCCATTACTCCTCCCGGAAAATCTAGAAGATGATTCATACCTTTTCTAAGGGTATTAGCACGTAAGTGAATGTAATGGATTTGACTGGAATTCGAACTCGGCTCTCCGATTCCTCAATCCGAGCCTCTATCTATTACTCCTCCGGGAAAATCTAGAAAAGGATTCATACCTTTCCCAAGGTTATTAGCACGTATGTGAATGTAATGGATTCGACTGGAATTCGAACTCGGCTCTCCGATTCCTCAATCCGAGCCGCTATCCATTACTCCTCCGGGAAAATCTAGAAGAGGATTCATACCTTTCCCAAGGTTATTAGCACGTATGTGAATGTAATGGATTCGACTGGAATTCGAACTCGGCTCTCCGATTCCTCAATCCGAGCCGCTATCCATTACTCCTCCGGGAAAATCTAGAAGAGGATTCATACCTTTTCCAAGGGTATTAGCACGTAAGTGAATGTAATGGATTCGACTGGAATTCGAACTCGGCTCTCCGATTCCTCAATCCGAGCAGCTATCCATTACTCCTCCGGGAAAATCTAGAAGAGGATTCATACCTTTTCCAAGGGTATTAGCACGTAAGTGAATGTAATGGATTCGACTGGAATTCGAACTCGGCTCTCCGATTCCTCAATCCGAGCCGCTATCCATTACTCCTCCGGGAAAATCTAGAAGAGGATTCATACCTTTTCCAAGGGTATTAGCACGTAAGTGAATGTAATGGATTCGACTGGAATTCGAACTCGGCTCTCCGATTCCTCAATCCGAGCCTCTATCTATTACTCCTCCGGGAAAATCTAGAAGAGGATTCATACCTTTCCCAAGGGTATTAGCACGTAAGTGAATGTAATGGATTCGACTGGAATTCGAACTCGGCTCTCCGATTCCTCAATCCGAGCCGCTATCCATTACTCCTCCGGGAAAATCTAGAAAAGGATTCATACCTTTTCCAAGGTTATTAGCACGTAAGTGAATGTAATGGATTCGACTGGAATTCGAACTCGGCTCTCCGATTCCTCAATCCGAGCCGCTATCCATTACTCCTCCCGGAAAATCTAGAAGATGATTCATACCTTTTCTAAGGGTATTAGCACGTAAGTGAATGTAATGGATTTGACTGGAATTCGAACTCGGCTCTCCGATTCCTCAATCCGAGCCTCTATCTATTACTCCTCCGGGAAAATCTAGAAAAGGATTCATACCTTTCCCAAGGTTATTAGCACGTATGTGAATGTAATGGATTCGACTGGAATTCGAACTCGGCTCTCCGATTCCTCAATCCGAGCCGCTATCCATTACTCCTCCGGGAAAATCTAGAAGAGGATTCATACCTTTCCCAAGGTTATTAGCACGTATGTGAATGTAATGGATTCGACTGGAATTCGAACTCGGCTCTCCGATTCCTCAATCCGAGCCGCTATCCATTACTCCTCCGGGAAAATCTAGAAGAGGATTCATACCTTTTCCAAGGGTATTAGCACGTAAGTGAATGTAATGGATTCGACTGGAATTCGAACTCGGCTCTCCGATTCCTCAATCCGAGCAGCTATCCATTACTCCTCCGGGAAAATCTAGAAAAGGATTCATACCTTTTCCAAGGGTATTAGCACGTAAGTGAATGTAATGGATTCGACTGGAATTCGAACTCGGCTCTCCGATTCCTCAATCCGAGCCTCTATCTATTACTCCTCCGGGAAAATCTAGAAAAGGATTCATACCTTTCCCAAGGTTATTAGCACGTAAGTGAATGTAATGGATTCGACTGGAATTCGAACTCGGCTCTCCGATTCCTCAATCCGAGCCGCTATCCATTACTCCTCCGGGAAGATCTAGAAGAGGATTCATACCTTTTCCAAGGGTATTAGCACGTAAGTGAATGTAATGGATTCGACTGGAATTCGAACTCGGCTCTCCGATTCCTCAATCCGAGCAGCTATCCATTACTCCTCCGGGAAAATCTAGAAAAGGATTCATACCTTTTCCAAGGGTATTAGCACGTAAGTGAATGTAATGGATTCGACTGGAATTCGAACTCGGCTCTCCGATTCCTCAATCCGAGCTGCTATCCATTACTCCTCCGGGAAAATCTAGAAGAGGATTCATAACTTTCCCAAGGGTATTAGCACGTAAGTGAATGTAATGGATTCGACTGGAATTCGAACTCGGCTCTCCGATTCCTCAATCCGAGCCGCTATCCATTACTCCTCCGGGAAAATCTAGAAAAGGATTCATACCTTTTCCAAGGGTATTAGCACGTAAGTGAATGTAATGGATTCGACTGGAATTCGAACTCGGCTCTCCGATTCCTCAATCCGAGCCTCTATCTATTACTTCTCCGGGAAAATCTAGAAGAGGATTCATACCTTTTCCAAGGGTATTAGCACGTAAGTGAATGTAATGGATTCGACTGGAATTCGAACTCGGCTCTCCGATTCCTCAATCCGAACCGCTATCTATTACTCCTCCGGGAAAATCTAGAAGAGGATTCATACCTTTTCCAAAGGTATTAGCACGTAAGTGAATGTAATGGATTCGACTGGAATTCGAACTCGGCTCTCCGATTCCTCAATCCGAGCCTCTATCTATTACTCCTCCGGGAAAATCTAGAAAAGGATTCATACCTTTTCCAAGGTTATTAGCACGTAAGTGAATGTAATGGATTCGACTGGAATTCGAACTCGGCTCTCCGATTCCTCAATCCGAGCCGCTATCTATTACTTCTCCGGGAAAATCTAGAAAAGGATTCATACCTTTTCCAAGGGTATTAGCACGTAAGTGAATGTAATGGATTCGACTGGAATTCGAACTCGGCTCTCCGATTCCTCAATCCGAGCTGCTATCCATTACTCCTCCGGGAAAATCTAGAAGAGGATTCATAACTTTCCCAAGGGTATTAGCACGTAAGTGAATGTAATGGATTCGACTGGAATTCGAACTCGGCTCTCCGATTCCTCAATCCGAGCCGCTATCCATTACTCCTCCGGGAAAATCTAGAAAAGGATTCATACCTTTTCCAAGGGTATTAGCACGTAAGTGAATGTAATGGATTCGACTGGAATTCGAACTCGGCACTTCGATTCCTCAATCCGAGAAGCTATCTGTTACTCCACGGTGCACTTATATAAATTGTTAATTCCTAATAAATAAACAAATATGTTTAAGATGAGCACCCATTTTGGGGCCAAAAAAATGGTTGAATTTAACGGTACAGTAACGTCCCCACACTTCACATATTCCCTAACCCTAACCCTAACCATAACCTTGTCACTTTTCTTTCTTTTTGTAGACTGTGTCCTTTCAGGACATAGGCGATCATGGCCCTCCACTTCCTCTTATCCCTTGTAGTTCTCAGTAAGTTTTGCCCCTTTGCTACTTCCCCCAATCCATGTTCTGTCATTTACTTGCTTAAACCCGCTAGGTATGTCATATATTACTTTCCTTTGTTTCTCTTTCCCTCTATTTGACCTGTGAGTATCAGATTCTCGAAGCCCTCCTTTCTCATTACGTGTAGCAGAAATTTCATCTGCTTCTTCCTGATCTTAAGTTTGAAATTTTGCAAGAACATTCCTGGTTAGCTGAGGAGCACAAGAGAGTTTTCTAATCATTTCACCCCAAGCAAGGTGATACTGAGACGCAGAGTCGGGGGGGGTAGCTACTGTTTAATGAAAAACAATCAGAAGATGTTAGTGATCAGAAATGACAAAAAAAAAAAAGAACAGATTTTCAGAAGACAGAAAACTTTTCCAGCAGCAGTCCTAGAAACTGATTCAATAAAATCACTCCATATAAGTAGAAGGCGCCATTAGTTGCTCATCTGGATGTTAGCATCAGCCATATTGATGGAAGTCACAAAGGAGTCTTCTAGATGATTAAAAGATATGTTTCGTTTTTGAGGTGTTAAAATTTGAAAGATATTTCTTGTTAACTGGAGGTCATTTTTGAGATTAGCTGCTAGGTTCAGATTTAAGGGGTGGTAAATAGTTGTATCATCAAATGGTATTGATAGGTGCAAATTCAGACAACCAAGAGGGAGTAAATATCTGCATACCAGGCAAATCAAAGAACAATGAAAATGTCGCAGAATTTTACTTTATACAGTTTAATGTCTCTTCATTCTCACGCCTTGTGAGACTAAAAAGTCTTTCTCTCAGGCGATTCATATACCATTGTGTTGAATATAGCCTTGTGTCAGACAAAGTAAGACTTAACAAGTTTTTATTGCGAGAGGAAACGTTAGGATTAAATGCCGGAAGACACGAGAGAACAATTAGATTTCACCTTGAAGCACGCGATTGTATTTACGTTTCAGTAAAACAAAAGAATTTTTCAAAAAAGGGACATCGTACTTGTTACAGAAGATGAGAATTCAAAATTGCAGACCAGGCTTGCTAAGTAGATAATTCATTCAAAACAAATGGAACATTATCATTCTTTTATGACTAGTTTTATTCCATCTTATTATTGTTGCTTTTTATCCCAACACTCTGGCTCTATACACTCTTCATTATTACTATTAATTTATCACTAGTTTTATTCCATCTTATTATTGTTGCTTTTTATCCCAACACTCTGGCTCTATACACTCTTCATTATTACCATTATTTTATTACTAGTTTTATTCCATCTTATTATTGTTGCTTTTTATCCCAACACTCTGGCTCTATACACTCTTCATTATTACTATTAATTTATCACTAGTTTTATTCCATCTTATTATTGTTGCTTTTTATCCCAACACTCTGGCTCTATACACTCTTCATTATTACTATTATTTTATTACTAGTTTTATTCCATCTTATTATTGTTGCTTTTTATCCCAACACTCTGGCTCTATACACTCTTCATTATTACTATTATTTTATTACTAGTTTTATTCCATCTTATTATTGTTGGTTTTTATCCCAACACTCTGGCTCTATACACTCTTCATTACGATTATTATTATTATTATTATTATTATTATTATTATTAGTAGTAGTAGTAGTAGTAGTAGTAGTAGTAGTAGTAATTTTACTCCGTGATCAAATTCTTTATTTTTACTCCCTCCATTCTGGGTCATCATTCGACATTCGTTACTTAAATTTTCAATTCTCAAAATTATTTTGTATTTCCGGATTTTGTTGCAAGATTTGAGTCGATATGAAACCTGGAATGCCAAACATTGGCTGAAATTCTGAAAAATGGCTGAAATAAAAATGAAAGAGAAAGATGTTAAAATGTTACAGCGGAGTGTTAAGGACATCAAGATCTCAAATAATTTGTTCGATTGAATCAACTTGTTTAGAGATACGAGCATAATGATAGATAGATAGATAGATAGATAGATAGATAGATAGATAGATAATGAAAAGACTGAGATAGATAGATATTAGCTTGGTGCAAAAATAATGACATAATAATGTCGTTTTTTGACGTTAAAAAAATACATAGTAACATATGTGAGAAAACGACATTATTTTTGCACCAACCTGATAGATAGATAGATAGACAGATAGATAGATAGATAGATAGATAGATAGATAGATAGATAATGAAAAGACTGAGATAGATATTAGCTTGGTGCAAAAATAATGACATAATAATGTCGTTTTTTGACGTTAAAAAAATACATAGTAACATATGTGAGAAAACGACATTATTTTTGCACCAACCTGATAGATAGATAGATAGACAGATAGATAGATAGATAGATAGATAGATAGATAGATAGATAGATAGATAATGAAAAGACTGAGATAGATAGATATTAGCTTGGTGCACAAATAATGACATAATAATGTCGTTTTTTGACGTTAAAAAAATACATAGTAACATATGTGAGAAAACGACATTATTTTTTGCACCAACCTGATAGATAGATAGATAGACAGATAGATAGATAGATAGATAGATAGATAGATAGATAGATAGATAGATAGATAGATAATGAAAAGACTGAGATAGATAGATATTAGCTTGGTGCAAAAATAATGACATAATAATGTCGTTTTTTGACGTTAAAAAAATACATAGTAACATATGTGAGAAAACGACATTATTTTTGCACCAACCTGATAGATAGATAGATAGACAGATAGATAGATAGATAGATAGATAGATAGATAGATAGATAATGAAAAGACTGAGATAGATAGATATTAGCTTGGTGCAAAAATAATGACATAATAATGTCGTTTTTTGACGTTAAAAAAATACATAGTAACATATGTGAGAAAACGACATTATTTTTGCACCAACCTGATAGATAGATAGATAGATAGATAGATAGATAGATAGATAGATAGATAATGAAAAGACTGAGATAGATAGATATTAGCTTGGTGCAAAAATAATGACATAATAATGTCGTTTTTTGACGTTAAAAAAATACATAGTAACATATGTGAGAAAACGACATTATTTTTGCACCAACCTGATAGATAGATAGATAGATAGATAGATAGATAGATAGATAGATAGATAGGTAGATAATGAAAAGACTGAGATAGATAGATATTAGCTTGGTGCAAAAATAATGACATAATAATGTCGTTTTTTGACGTTAAAAAAATACATAGTAACATATGTGAGAAAACGACATTATTTTTGCACCAACCTGATAGATAGATAGATAGATAGATAGATAGATAGATAATGAAAAGACTGAGATAGATAGATATTAGCTTGGTGCAAAAATAATGACATAATAATGTCGTTTTTTGACGTTAAAAAAATACATAGTAACATATGTGAGAAAACGACATTATTTTTGCACCAACCTGATAGATAGATAGATAGATAGATAGATAGATAGGTAGATAATGAAAAGACTGAGATAGATAGATATTAGCTTGGTGCAAAAATAATGACATAATAATGTCGTTTTTTGACGTTAAAAAAATACATAGTAACATATGTGAGAAAACGACATTATTTTTGCACCAACCTGATAGATAGATAGATAGATAGATAGATAGATAGATAGATAGGTAGATAATGAAAAGACTGAGATAGATAGATATTAGCTTGGTGCAAAAATAATGACATAATAATGTCGTTTTTTGACGTTAAAAAAATACATAGTAACATATGTGAGAAAACGACATTATTTTTGCACCAACCTGATAGATAGATAGATAGATAGATAGATAGATAGATAGATAGATATGAACATATACTCATAGCTAGCTAGATAGATAGACAGATAAATAACAAACATAGATAGATAGATAGATAGATAGATAGATAGATAGATAGATAGATTGAAAAATAGCATCAGTTTTCAATGAATATCTAATGACGGTATTAATTTTAAATATACTTGAAACGAAAGAGAGAGGGGGGAAGAGAGAGAAGCGTGGGAAGGAGTTATTGGGAGTGATAGAGAAAATAAGAGAAATAAGAGGAAGGGTGAAGAGAATGCTAGAGGAAAATAGAGAGAGGGGGAGAAACGGAGAACGTCCACCAGAGAGAGAGATGATGTATATAGCAGACAAAACCAGAAAGAAAACAAGGTTTGGAAAAAAAAAAAAAGAAACCTAGCCTAACAGTAGACATCGTAAAGATGAAGGAAAGAAAAGGGGGAGACAGTGTTCATTAGAAATTATTGACACTGACTTGATGGTTTGTTTCGACGAGCTTCTTTCGAAATCTAACAATGTTTCGTTGATTTCAAACAATGTTATTGACCCTTTTATCTGCGGCCAAATCAGAAATACATTTATCATGATGTGTCTGAATATTGTTACTTCATTACACGTGACACGTATCTAACCAAATATAAATATATTTTTGCGTATTCGTGTATAGTACGCATGTGTTTTTGAACATAGAAATATAGGTCCTTGGTAGACTAGATAATCGTTATATTTTTTTTTTTTTTATATGTTTATATTTGATTTGTCACCTGTAGTCGATAATAATTTTGTCAAATTTTCTTCATTACACAGCGGCCCTTTTAATAAATGTCCTTCAGTTGTAGTAGCCCCCCGCCCCATATCTCTCCCCCATCCCTTTTTCTATTCTTTTCCTCTCCCTCCCTATTTTTCTGATCTTTAAGATTATACCGTCTATTGTGTGTGTATGTCACCACAAAATGCACCCTTTCCGGTTACATCTTTAATGTATTAGACATCCGACAACATTCATATTACTCTCACTTCAACTCCGTCTTCCACTCACCTCTTTAAAACTTCTCTCTGTTAAATTTTAATCCCCCCCTTCATCTTTAGGCCTTCCTGTTCTTCCCCTGTTCTTCTCTCGTCTGTTACCCCTCCCTATAGCTTTCATTTACTCTAACATTCGTCCCACACTCTCATACAAACACTGTCACTAAATTCTATTTTTTATTCCGGGAGTTGTTTTTCTGTTTTCTTTTTGAATTTGTAGGTCAGATGAATTGGATCGTATTTACGATTCCAATGGAATAAATTATGACCATGGAATATTAGTGTTTAAGCCTTTTTTATTATATATATATATATATATATATATATATATATATATATATATATATATACGATAGGATAAAGAACAAGTAGGAAACATATCTCAATCTAACATTTTTTAAAGTTTCGTCAGACATCAAGATAGAAATGATAAAAAATAATAAAAGTACAATTGACCCAGATTAATGCTATGTTGTGTTAGGTTATTTCTTATTGGTTAGATACGTGTCACGTGTAATGAAATATTTATTTCAAACATTCTGGATGCTAAAGTGTGACACGTATCTAACCACTAAGATATAACCAAAGACTAGATACCATTAATCTGCATTTTCTTTGCTTTTTATCATTTTTATCTTGATCTCTGACGAAGCTTTAATAAAGTGATTAAGAGCTGTTTTCTACTTCTTCTGGTCAGTCCTTGTGTTGGTCAAACAGTCTCTTTTAAGTTGTTATTTAAGATGAGCTGGATGGATTCGTACTACTCTGAATTCCTTTGGTCATTTTGACTGTTTTATTGGTTCCTGGAAAGGGAATGCGTCTCTGTTAAGTTTATGTGTTATTTGGTTCTTAGGGAGTGAGTGAGTATGATGTGTGGGCGTGTGTATAAGTGTGACGCCTCAACACCTCCGAAAGCATGTCTGTCTTGTGTGGGTGAGAAATGTGGGTAGGTCCTGATCTGTGGGGTTATATATTAATTCTATCTATGTTGTTAAATTTGTGATTAAGCCCGTCTTGGTGGAGCGTTTTTAGGCGCAGATTCCACTTATCTTCATGGCCTTCTAAAATTTTTCTAATGATATCTGCTTTGAAATTTTCTATTTTCTCAATTATAGTGAATTTAACATAGGTGTTAAAATTGTGTTTTTGTAGGCGGAAATGTTCTACAGGTAATAATTTTTCATGAGGAGCGGACTTGATCCTGTTGCAATAATTATTAATTCTATAGTGAAAGGGTCATTCAGATTTTCCTACATATTGTTTCAGGCATAGTGTGTATTCTAGGATGTAAATTATGTTATGACTTCTACAGTTAGAATCGTGGTAGATTTTGAAAATAGATTCAGTGACGGAGGTCCTAAACGAATTGGTGTATCTAATATGGTTACATCATAAGCTCCTTTTGTTGTTACATGGTTGAGAAAATCCTATTGTTTTTATTTTTGGTCTATTACGGGTTACCTTATCCCCTGAAATGTGGTTACTACCTATAATTTCCTTTATTTACTAGATTAAAAATAAACCCAGCCGCATCCCTCTAGAATTCTCCAGATTAAATTCAAGATATACACTAGTTTACTGAGGGAGAAGGAGAGAGAGAATAAGAAAAGGAAATATTCAAAATTATGAATATGTAATGGAGGCACAGTGGGAGGGGACGGAATAAGACGCGAGGATTTATTTTTATTTATATATATATATATATATATATATATATATATGTGTGTGTGTGTGTGTGTGTAAAAATATATAGAAAATAGGAAAAAAACTCTTTAGTATTTTTGTTATTATTTTTTAAAAATAGTGCTCGATACAAAAGTAGAGCATAAATATAATTATTTATTTAAAAATATGATTCCAACGCTACATAAGAGTTCTCATGTTTCAAAACAAGAGCCGAAACTTCAATATACGATATAGTAAAAGGCCGGGTTCCTCAAACAAGTTTTTTTTATGTCTGGTTTCAGATGTGGTATTTCCCAGCGACTTTTGATTATCTAGGATAGTGGAGGCAGTGTTGGGTTGAAAGTGGTTACTAGAGGGATGCGGCTGGATTTATTTTTAATCTTGTACACAGTATATATGTGTGTGTAATATATTATTGACGCTCGGTGGTTCGTTTCGCTGAGCTTCTCTTGAAATCTAACAATGTTTCGTCGATTTCAAACAAGGTTGTTGACCCTTTCCTGGGGCTTAATCTGAAATACATACATCGAAGGGATCGCCTTTTTGCCCCAGGTTTGTCCGAATTCGGTCGACAAAATGAATTCTGATTAATTAATTACCGACAGCAAATAAAAACAAAGGACAGAAATTAAACCCAGTTTTTTTTTTTTTTTTTTTTTTTTTTTTATTACAATTCGCGGCTGAATCCGGTTTTGGTGATAATGTCTGGGGACGATTAGTCTTAGTTATCTTACGGCTATCGTTAGATGTATTCTGTGACAGAAGACATTTTTAATGAACAATACATCTCTCTTACTCTCCCTATTTCTCTTCCTATTTCTCTCCCTTAATCTCCTTCACTCTCCCCACTCTCTCACTCACTCTGTCTGTCTGTCTGTCTGCCTGTCTCTCTCTCACACACACACATAGAAACACATACACACAAAAACATTTTTTACACTTTGTCAATAATTTTCCTAATATGCTCTGTTACATAACAATCTGTATATCGTTTCTTCCTTATATATATATATATATATATATATATATATATATATATATATATATATATATATATGCAATAAAATATGAAGTGTTAATCTTACAGTATTCTTAAATTCATGCTGTACTAAGGAAGATATATATATATATATATATATATATATATACATACATACATACATACATATATATATATATATATATATATATATATATATATATATATATATATATATTAGGTTGGTGCAAAAATAATGTCGTTTTCTCACAGTAACATATGTGAGAAAACGACATTATTTTTGCACCAACCCAATATATATATATATATATATATATATATATATATATATATATATATATATATATATATGAATATATATATATATATCAATTGATGAATATCAATAACTTAAAATACCATATGTAATAATTTTTATTTCATGAAAGCTATAAAATAGTCTTCAATTTTTCAGACCGGCCAACCAAATATAAACGCCAGATAATTACTCCAGGTTAAATTCAAGATATACACTAGTTTATTGAGGGAGAAGGAGAAAGAGAAAAAAAAAAGGAAATATTTAAAATTATGAATATGTAATGGAGGGGCAGTGGGAGGGGAAGGAATAAGACGCGAGGATTTATTTTCAGTAGAGTCTATACATATACCTAACTACAGATATATATGTAACAAATTAGTATGCATATTGTAATGCATATATATATATATACACCATACTTATAAGTGACCGACAGTAACAACATTAATTCAATAAATATACAGATTGGAAGATATATCAACCAGGGAATGTGTTCTTCGATTCTTTCAGGCGAAGTTTCTGCCTGCATTTTGCTCTGAGTTTACTTCGGAGGTTTAGTAATTTTTCCTGGTCTTTATATTTCATTAGAAGTATTTTCTCCAGAAGACGTAGATTACAGAGATCCCCGAGGTTCATCAATGCATGTTTCATTAAATAATATAGACAAGTTTTGTTTATTTATTTTAAGTAAGTTCCTTTCATATTGTCTGATAAGCTTAATAACATTATCATTGAAAGACGAAAGGAAATCACCATATTCATACATGTTTTAAATCCAATCTAAGCTTTCGGCTTGCATAAACCATTATCAAAGATGACAATTACTTTTCAATATATCCAAACATTAATATATATATATATATATATATATATATATATATATATATATATATATATATATATATATATATATGGCTAGTTGTATGGACTTAGAATTTTATTTTGTAATGTGGTATACACTTTTGTGAATGGTACCATGTTTTTCATTTTTGTGTTTATAAATGTGTGTATATATGTGTATATTTATTATATGTATATATGTATATGTGTATATGTGTGTATGTGTGTGTATGTTCATATATATATATGGGTATTATGTGTATGTGTGTATGTATATGTAAATCCATATAGATGTATTATGTGGGTGTATGTATGTATAGGGATTTATGTATATATGTGTATATACATATGTGTGTATGTATACATATATACATGTGTGTGGGTGTGTATGCATGTGTATATGTAGGTATGTTTGTGTGTGTATATGTATATATATGTGTGTGTGTGCATGTGTGTGTGTGTACATATATATATATATATATATATATATATATATATATATATATATATATATATATAGGGGTTTATGTTTATATAGGTATATTTCTCCCTTTAGCTTCCTCCCCCAGACCATCTACTTGCTTAAGTCCGAAAGGTAATATCACGCATTGTTTTCCTTTGTCTCTCTTTCCCTCAATTCGACCCGTGGGTATCAGATTCTCCAGGTCCATCTTCCTCATTATGTGTCCCCGAAACTTCAGCTGCCCCTTCCTGATATTAAGTATAAGCGTTCTCCTTGTTTGCAACCTCTCTAAGATCTTATCATTGTTCACGCGCTCGGTCCATGATATCCTTAGCATCCTTCTGTAGAAACACATCCTTGTCACCTTGAGTATCTTCTTCATCATTGAGGAAATCGTCCAACATTCGCTGCCGAAAAGGAGGACAGATGTCACGTAACAGTTCAGTCTTCTTTTCCCTTCTGTCTCGCAGTACTCTGCCCAATGTTTGGAATGTGTCCTTGGCCATCCCAATACGCCTACGGATCTCAGTGTCGCACTTACCGTCTTCTGTCAAGACATTTAAGTTTGCTATATTGTAGCCATAAGTCAACTGACATTTCCTACGGAGAAAGGAAACGTAATTTAACAAGGGATTTGAAAAACTGCATACGTTGTGGGTTAAAAGTTAGAAATTCATTGAAAGTACTTGCAAATGGACTGAAAATCTAATGTATTTTACAAATTTAAAAAAAAAAGATCGTGTCATTCAGTGAGTGATTAGTAAGTTAATGCTTTATTTAATCGGTTAGCGAAGTGAATTCACCTTTAATTACATTAACTTTACTGATTTATTGTTTGAATGACTACTTTCTAATATTAACTAGCAGCATGGCCCGACTTTGCCTGTGCTCGATTCAAAAATCGTACGACTCATACAGCAATCGCTATCACTTGACTTAAATTATTTTTGCCCTTCCTTGCCTTTAAAGGAGTGTCCTTTGCCGTGCTGATGTTGCTACATGCTTTACTTCTTGCCTATCTCAAACTGCGAATTTTTTCTAAGCTCTATACTAAACATTAAATCTGTTACCAAAAAAGAACTAAACAAAATGAACACAAAACGATCAGCTTTAAAAAAGGACTCGTAACTGGAAAAACCGAATGAAAAAAGAATGTTAACAACAAATACTTTTTCGCGCCCAGCTCAGTTCTGCGGAATCAGAATCAACGTTGAGTTTAAGTAAGCTAATGAGCCAGTTGGGGTAAAGTGCCATGCAGATATAAATTTTTCCCACTTGTGACGAATGCAGATATCGATTTTTTTTTTTGCCTGCTAGTATGCTAGGTAACATTCGTGTCAGTCAGCTGTTGGCTCTGACGCTGGCCAATAGAAAATTTCTGCCTATTCGTGGCAGCCAGCTATAGGCTCTCACTCTGGCCAGTAGAAAATGGCCGGAAACTACATGAAAACTGCTGTAGAAGCATGAAAAAATCGATTATTTCCACTATCGATGGGAGTTGGGAAATGCAACGTCGGTCTTGGCCTTTCCGCTAACTTGGAGCATGTGCATGTAAATTTTGGGGCAAATCCGTCGAACATTGCGGCCGTGCATTCGTTACACACACACATCCTGCCTTTTATAGATAGAGATCATACTGCTAT